>SKCR01047282.1:0-259948 GCA_019454045.1 Zanthoxylum bungeanum
ATTTACAACCGTTATGAACAATTCCGTCAGGAAGCGGAACCAAGTCCCAGACTTGATTATCATGCATTGAGGCAATCTCGGATTTCATAGCTTCCAACCATTTCTCCGCATCGATGTCTAACATCGCCTCTCTGTAAGTTAAAGGATCATTTTCTTCAATTAATAAAACATCGAGTGTATCATCAGATGACATCATGTACCTGACAGGGGGTCTCGATATCCTTTGTGACCTACGAGGTGGTTGTGTCAAAGGCATTTCATCTTCTTGAACTTCTGGTTCTATCGTCGATTCAATGTTACTTTGATTGACTTCATCTAAATCAATCATTCTATGATATGCACTTTCTAACACAAATTGTTTTTCTAAGAAAGTTGCATTTTGAGCAACGAACACATTTAGGTTCTCGGGATCATAGAACTGATATCCCATGGAATTTTTAGGATATCCAATGAATCGATACTTATACCCTCTAAGTGCAAATTTATCCCACTGTGCAACTCTTACATAGGCAGGACAACCCCAAATCTTAACATACTTAAGACTCGGTTTCTTTCCAGTCAATAACTCATACGGAGTAGTCAGAACGGATTTCGATGGAACTTTGTTCAAAAGATGAGCGGCAGTGTCTAGAGCATGGCCCCATAAGTATATTGGTAGATCAGTAAAACTTATCATCGATTGAACCATATATAATAAAGTTCGATTCCTCCTCTCTGAAACACCATTCTATTGAGGAGTGCCTGGAGGAGCATACTGAGCGAGAATCCCATTCTCTTTTAAATAACTCACGAACACTGCTCATGTACTCACCGCCCCGATCTGATCGAAGGCATTTCAAGAGTTTTCCGGTTTGTTTCTCTACTTCAAATCGGTATTCTTTGAACTTTTCAAAAGTTTCCGATTTGTGTTTCATAAGAAACACATAACTATATCGTGACAAATCATCAATAAAAGTTACAAAGTATTGAAATCCACCCATGGCAGCATGATTTAAAGGACCACATACATCGGAATGTACAAGTTCCAATAAATCATTAGCACGGTGTCCAACACCACTAAATGAGGATTTGGTCATTTTACCTTGAAAACAATATTCCAAACTGGTAAAGGTTCTATGGTTAGATCCGATATCACAACATCCTTAACTAGTTTGGTTAGGCGTTTTATGCCTATATGACCTAATCTCATATGCCAAAGTTCTGTGTTATTTATTTCTTCCGATCTTTTCCTTTTAGATTTCTCTGTATTAAAGACATCACGATTTTTGGTAAGAATGTAATGACCATCAACCATGGGACATGAAACAAGAAAAATATTCATATTATCATATAAATTCAAAAGACCATATTTAATATTTACATGAAATCCTTCGCTGTCAAGTACAGGAAGTGAGATGATTTACCGTATCATAGTCGGCACAAAATAACAGTTATTAAGATTAATATTACATTCATCAGAGAGTTTCAAAAACAAAATTCCTACTGCTTCAACTTGTAGAGAATCTTCATTCCCTACTCGCAGCTGGATCTCTCCCCGCTTCAATCTTCTAGCTTCCCTCAGATCATGCAACGAATTGCAAATGTGAGAGGGACAAGCGGTGTCCAACACCCAAGTCGAACTAGAATCAAAAGCAAGTGTAATGTCAATAATAGGAAAACAAATAGTTGAGGGAGCTTTCTTCAAAGAGGCTAAATATTTTGGACAGTTGCGTTTCCAGTGTCCAAGCATGTCGCAGTGGAAACATTTTCCTTTTGCAGCATCTGTCTTCACCTTTGGCTTAGAAACCCATGCGGAAGCAACCTTTGGACCTTTACCTTTAACTTTATTCTTCTTTTTCTGCTCTTCCCTGCCGGCTTATGAGAAGCCTGAGAAGGTCCAGAAGAAGAACCACCAGTGACCATGAAAGCATAACTATTCTTATTCATGTCTTCTTGAGCCGTCAGCAACATATTGTGCAACTCAGAATAGGTGGGAAGCATCTTATGCATGTTAAAGTTAACGATAAGGTCATTGAAAGACTTAGGAAGAGATGTGAGAATCACACTATTCCTGAGGCGGTTATCAATAGGAATATCCATCATTTCAAGCTCTTCGATACAATCTATTAGCCTCATCACATGTGGGCTAACGGGTTTTCCCACCAGGAGGAAAGTATGGAAAAGCTCGACAGCCACCCTATGCATCTATACCTGTGGTCGATCACTGAATAGTTCCTTCATATGCATCAAAATGGATCCGGAATCAGGCATCGGCATATACTTCCTCTATAGTTCCGGCACCAAAGATCCCAAGATGTATGACCGGACTTTCCGATCATCATCCTTCCATTTGATGAACGTCTCACGTTCTTCATCTAAAGCGTTATTCGAAACCCTTGCGGGCATTGGACGATCAAGAACATATTCAAGTTGCTCCGCTTGGCAAAGAATTCGGAGATTCATGAGCCAAACATTATAGTTAACAGCACCCTGGAGCCTATGCGTATCAAGTATACACGAAAGCGGGTTCGACACAGACATTCTGTCTACACAAGGATAAAATAAAGCAGAAATTAATATTTAAATATCATGATAAAAATACTAAATATAATATGGATTTACTTTTTCTATAAAGTGCCCTCGCATTGTCTTACATATTCTTTATAATCTCTACAAACAAGAATACGGAAATTTAACTCTTAAATCTCACAAAGCAAAGTAGATCCTTCTTGAGTTCTTGATATTTACGCAAATCTCACGCTTTAGCAATATTGACCTTTGTAAATTCGAGAAGGTAGACAACTATTGTCAATTGCATCTCATACAACTCTTATATTCGGTCCTAAATCGAATCTCATCTTCACGCTTTAGCAATATTGGATAGTTCAATTTTTTAGATCAACTTGTCTATTGGCGAAAGTAAGATACTAATATTAACCTCACGCTTCAGCAATATTGGATAATACTTTCTCTTAAATTCGACTCATCTCATGCTTACCGGAATAGTACAAAACATTATAATCAAACCCTCACGCTTTAGCAATATTGGGAATAATCACAATGGTTTTACTAACACCGTATAGACAAGCTGGACCAGGTCATATTTTCAACTAAAATAATGACACTTAATAATCTAGCGTAGAGATTTTTTTTAAAAGTCAAATGCACACAAAAATATAAAATGTATGCATGTCCAAAAATGCCTAAAACATGTAATTCATAATTAAATGTATGCATGGGCATTTTATAACATTGAGAAAAATTGTAAGGAACATGAACAATTAGAAGCACGTATCGCTCTGATTCCACTTGTTGAGTGAGGAACAGACAAACCCGAGCACAGCGGAAACCCGCCCGAGATCAAATCGCGAGCGAGTAAAATATTTTTTTGTTTTAATTTTAGGCAGTCCTTAAAAAGGTGGGTTTAAAATTTTTAATTACAAACTTAAAATTTCCAATGCATTAAAACATTTTCATGTATTAAAAAATACCATAAGTCCATTTAAAAATTTCAACACACTTAATCAAATCAATCTACCACTTTTGACAAATTAATCTAAGCATCATAATTATTTCCAACACTTGAAAATAATCCAAATATACTAAAATTAATTTTTTCAACACTTGAAAATTAATTCAAGCATACAAAATAATTTTCCAACTCTTGAAAAATTAATCCAAGCATTCAAAATTAACATATCAATTATATACTAATTTCCAACACTTAAAAGCTTCTAATTCCTCACTTACATGCTTCCAATTAATCCAACAAACCACAACAATTTTTCTCAACTATAATCATCAAGAAATTGAACAATAAATTTACAAATTAAATTTTACAAACAATTTCTTTCAAGCCTTTCCAATTTTTCCAAGCTTTGAGTCCTTTCAAATCCTTCTTCCTCCACCAATTGAGCTTATCCAAGAACAAATCTTGGTGATCAAAAGATGGTTTGATCACTCAAGAATAGCAACCAACTTTTCCCAAATTTTAACTCTTAAAACCCTAGAAAAATAAAACCTCAAGAACATAAATTAACCCTTAACACTTAGGGATTAATTCCATGGACTTGATTATATGTAGGGTAATATTTGGTGAGATTATTGGCTTGGATTTTGATCAACAAAAAAAAAAAACCCCTTAAAGCTTCTCAAACTCTCGGCAGTAGCTTGTTTTGGAGAGAAAGTTGTTTTCATTTTTTTGTTTTGCAAAATGGCAGTGGCTTGTAAAAGTCAACAAGGTGAAGTAATTTGCTTTTGCTTTTATTTTGTTTTATTAATCAAAATAATGAAAAACAAAACTAAAACAATTAATTAACCATGGTGTATAAAATAACTATGGTATAAGAGCATCTTTTTCCTACACCACTTGTTTCAAAAAGCAACTTAACCAAGATTAAATAAAATCTCACCAACTTAGTTAACTAAGTTACCTTTTTATTAATCATTTAGTTACTTTAACTAAACAATCCAATTTACTTTAATTAATCAATTGTATAAGCTAAGTAATTAATATTGTATATTAATTTAACAATTAAATTAATTCACAAAATAATTACTAATTTAATGTAAATCAATTTACATTTATTATACAATAAAATTATATCAACTCTTGATATAAAATTAATTAATTCAATTCATCTCATGAATTATCGGATCAAACAATTTAATCCTCAATACCCAAAAATACTTTGTCAACATTTGACGAGAGGTCGCCCTAGTGCTCAACGAGTAAACTTAATATAGTGGAACTCTCTAGACTCACGTTCGGTTGTTACTTATATATATACTTATTTATCACATATATTCGTACATATATTCATGAAGGCCTGCCCACCTACAAATCAAGACTAAACAACACGACACGTCGAACCATACAGGTCGAGGTTAAAACGCTAATGTATAATCCCTTCGTCATTAACGTTTCCAATTGAGTAAGGTTATAGTTATACTGTCAAAACCTTATCTACTCAATATATGAAATTTTTTATCCTTATATTCCATTAATAAATAATATAGCAAAACTCTTTTTGAATATTATTTATAATGTTAAAGAAACAATTTCTTCAATGAACTTTCGGCCAAAAGATTTCCGGAATATATTCTGAAAACTTCTGGAAATAAAATCCAACCATATGGACTGATGAATCCTCATATTAACACACACCGAACTGGTGAGCATCGGTCTATACCTAACAGACATCCAGCGGTCAGACCATGAAAGGTCTCTGACATGCGTGGTATCAGACATAGAGGATCACTCACAAGACCACCGTGGTGTCTCAAGTCAAATGACCACAATAACTACTCAACTCGAAAAGATAACTATTGACAGTTTTATGGAATATCTATTAGTCATCTTTTATGAGTTAATTCAATATTCATTCAACTAATGAAGATCTGCATTTCTATACGAACTTCCGCTAAGCTCACAGTCTGTTGAGACAAACCATATGTCCATTACATATATAGACAATGCACTAGTCTTACCAATTTAAGGACCGACCCATGTCAATATATCTAGACTATGAATAATTTATATTCGAGATAATGTGTGATATTTCTCAACACCATTTGCAACTCTTGCAACTATATCATCATATGTTGTAACTCTCGGGTATTTACTAAATTCATATAAGGTTCCGAGTATAACTCGAAATCTCTAACTCTTAGAGTAATCTAACTCTTAGATTTACAATATATAAATCAAGTAAGAGTTTTACCATATTAATAAATAAATAACCATGATAAAATAAATATTATATTGCATAAATATCAAATATTCCTACAAAAAGTGAATGGTGCTCGATCACCATTTCCAACAGGTTTGACCCATCAATCTCGATTTTTGAAACGAAATCATTGAGTTGGTTTACTTAAGGATCAAGCTATGAAAGAACCTTTGCACACACACACACTTTGAGTCTGGCTTAGATAATTTATTCAAAGACTTGGATTTGAGTTGCATCGAGTGTTTTGAAGGCTCTCTGGTCTCATTACTGAGCATTCTTTGAGGACAATGATATGTATAACTATTGAGACTAGTTCATAGCTTGTAACATAGCATATTGATATGGAATGCCTCACCATGTGGTTCACCTTGACCTAGTGCAAGCAGCGGAGAGCAGAAAGCTAAATCAAGACTGGGGGCGACCAGTCTACCACCCCGCAAATAAGGGACACAACAAGATCCTGAGCTATGAGATCAAAGAAAATTGAGCAATCACCAGAAAAGAACTAGCAGAAGGAAACTATAAGCATACCCAGGGGCGACTAAAGACTTTTGTAGGCTAGAAGCACCGAGGAGCACAAAGAACCCATCGGAATAGAAATACATCCATGCATACAAGCATACATGTCACATACATGCATTTCTTGTTTTGTTTTTGTTCGTAGGTTTTGAAGAAAATGAAAATGCGGCAAAGACAAGACAGCAGTTCGGGAATGAATCCCAGGGTTGAGGCCCACATTACCAGCAGTTTCGGGAAAGAATCCATGGTCGAGGCCCACATTATCAGCAGTTTCGGGAATGAATCTCAGGGTCGAGGCCCACATCATCAGCAGTTTCGGGAATGAATCCCAGGGTCGAGGCCCACATCATCAGCATTTTCGAGAATGAATCTCAGGGTCGAGGCCCACATCGTCAGTAGTTTTTGGAATGAATCCCAGGGTCGAGGCCCATATTGTCAGCGGTTTCGGGAATGAATCCTAGGGTCGAGGCCCACGTTGTCAGCAGTTTCAGGAATGAATCCCAGGGTCGAGGCCCACATTGTCAGCGGTTTCGGGAATGAATCACAGGGAACAAAGCCCACATTCAGTACAGCTCGGGAACAGAGCCCACAGTCAATATAGTTCGGGAATAAAGCCCAGGGAACAAAGCCCACTCTCTACACAGTTCGGGAACAAAGCCCACAGTCAGCTCAATTCGGGAATAAAGCCCACTCTTTACACAGCTCGGGAATAAAGCCCAGGGAACAAAGCCCACATTAAGTACAGCTCGAGAACAAGACCCGCAATTCAATTTGGGAACAAGACCCACAATCGGGAACAAGACCCGTAATTTAATTTAGGAACAAGACCCACAATCGGGAACAAGACCCGCAATTCAATTTGGGAACAAGACCCACAATCGGGAACAAGACCCGCAATTCAATTTAGGAACAAGACCCACAATCGGGAACAAGACCCGCAATTCAATTTGGGAACAAGACCCATAATCGGGAACAAGACCCGCAATTCAATTTGGGAACAAGACCCACAATCGGGAATAAGACCCGCAATTCAATTTGGGAACAAGACCAACAATCAGGAACAAGACCCGCAACTCAATTTGGGAACAAGACCCGCAATTCAATTTGGGAACAAGACCCACAATCGGGAACAAGACCCGCAACTCAATTAAGGAACAAGACCCACAATCGGGAACAAGACCCACAACTCAATTAAGGAACAAGACCCTCAGCTCACTTCGGGAACAAAACCCACTCGGTGGTTCGGGAACAAGACCCAAGGGCCACAGCACCTCGCCGTCAATCTCAACTCAATTCAGGGAACAAGACCCTCATCTCAATTTGGGAACAAGACCCTCATCTCAACTCAGTAATGGTTCGGGAATGGACCATCTCACAGTAACTGTTCGGTAATGGACCACCTCAAGTAACGGTTCGGGAATGAACCACCTCACATCAGCTCAGTTCGGTAATGAATCCTAGAGATCACAGCATCTTGCAGGGATGAACCTTAGGGGTCGCAGCACCTCACCACCAGATCAACTCAGCTTGAAACATCTCAGAACAACAACAAGTCAGGTAGCAGCTGGTGAGCCAGGTAAGTAAAAATGCATGCATAACTTTGATAGGATTGTCACTGTCACACACTGCACAAGTCCCATCAAAGTGGGGGCGACTGTAGACATTGTATTTTTGCATGAAAGCCCAATGATGAGCCTCGTATGGAGGTACTACCCGATAAGTTACGGAAGTCGCGGGAAACTGATGCCGGAAGGCGAAATTCAAGAAATAAATACATCAACAAATTTAACTCGCTATTTAGCCTCGGGTTCGCCCGATTAATCTCTGTTTTAAAATATTAAGCCTCGACCCAAAACCCTCGCAACCCATCCAAAGCCCATCTCGGCCAAAGCCCAATCCAAAATATTCAAACACATTAAACATATGTTAAAATCCAATCAAATATCATTCCTAAATTAAATCAAATCAAATCAAATCCCATAAATCACCTTCCTAATTAAATTAAATCACATGCCTAAACTAAATAGAATCAAATCAAATCAAATAAATCACCTTCCTAATTAAATTAAATCACATGCCTAAACTAAATCAAATCAAATCAAATCTCAAAAATCATCTTCCTAATTTAATAGATATTTTCCTTGTAGTACACTAATTAAGAGATATCCCCATAATTGCATGATACTTTCCCTACCCTTACAAGGACAACCTCAACCCTCTCCTATAAAAAGACACCCAAACCAAACCTTAAGACCCCTAGAGCTCATTCACGGCCTCACCAAAAAATAATCCATAACCCTTTCTCTCTTGCCTATCTTCTCCTCTCATCTTTCTCACACGGCTTCACAAAACAAAATAAACCCTAATTAATTCGCAGCCTAACTTGAACAAGCGCACTGCCACAAAGACCCTGACCCTTCAAACAAGACAAAACAACAAACCCTCACCTAACGCACAGTTCTCACCCCACTCAATCAGCCACGCTTCATTCCCCTTCACGCAACACCTCACCAGCCCACTCATTTGGCGGCCCTCTCTTTGACACCTCACTCACCAACCAACCAAACTAAAACATAAACTAAAGACATGCAGCAAACCCTCACGTAAAACACATCTCAGGCCCTTCACACAACAACCCCTCTCCACCATGACAAAACCCTAAATCACACACAGTCTACTACACACCCACCGACAACTAACAACCACATAAAGCTAACCTGCCAACACACTATTAGCCAACAACTCAGCCCATTCTCTCTCGCCCAACTCACCAACGGGAAGCATTAACCACATCCAGCCGAGAACAACAAATCAACAAACGCCCATCCACAAACGAAGACAAATAAGCCCCAACCATCACAAACCAAAACCTTGAGCCTATCAAATCTCGGCAACTCATCAACAAGCCCCAGCCATCACACGTCCATAATCTCGTGACCCCACTGACGCCCTTCAATAACCCATTCTCTCATAACCACCACGCTCTCTCAACAACAACAAAATAGGAACCCTAGCTCTCGGCTTCTCCCTCCACTCACTCAACTCTCGGCCAAATCAAAACCAAACAAACAATCCTTCACGCACAGGCTACGTAATCACAACCTCATGCATTAAAAATGCCCTAACCGATAACCCTTAAAACCCCATGCACCACACACAAATCGAGCCATCACGACAACAACAACAAAGCCAAGAATCGACCCTAAATACTAGCCAAAACAGTGACCGAAATGCAACCCAGAACAGTCCCTAAAATAACCCCTGAAACAGTCCTTAAAATAGTCCCAAAATAACCCAAAGCAGTCCCTAAATAACCATCCAAAACAGCAGCAAAATTCATCCAAAACAGTGAAGAAAACAGAGAAAACAGCGAGCGAAAATAGCGAACCAGCAAACCAGAAAAATAGCGGAAACGTTAACCCTTCCAGCGACTTAAAAGGTAAGACCTGAGGGCACCCTTTATTATATTTTATTTTGTTATCCTGGAAACAGCATGCTTGGTTGGACGTGAAATACGCCCAACCGAGCATGTGAAGTCCTACATTGAAAATGGCCAAATTCTTTGGTCATATATTTATTATTTCCGCATTTATCTTTTTGATATGTTCATGAGATTGCGTGCTCGCTTTTATTTCGTTTACTCATATGTGTGCAAACTTAGATATAGGTCATATGCGAACTTAGATGTAGGTTATTCTTGTGTAGACTCGGTTAGATTATTACACAAATCCTTTCATTACAAGTGGCATAAGTAAGGGATCATTCTGAACCCAACAGTTTGAGGTCTTCCCTTGCGACGGGTGAGTGCAGACTTAAATCATTTTCCCAGTTCACACTGGGTGGCGACTCCATTTTATTTCTCCGGTTTAGTTCCCCCGTGGGCTACTCCGTACTCCCAACTAGGCCGCGAGCCTAGAACAGCGTCGTCGATTTCTGTGTCCTACACCTAGCATGTGACATCCGATATTGGATCGTAATAGGCAATACCTAGTATACTACGCTTGATAAAGATTATGTATTCCTTAAAAGAATATTTCTGGAGAATTGGGTAGGCACGGTGCTTTGCTAGAAGCCAACCATGTCTTGTAAATCGGTAAGAACGTGGTACGAGGTACGCATGTGTTCGGATAGTCCGACGACCAGATTTACTGCCAACATATCCAGGAATCTCATAGGTCACTTCCCAAAGATTCACCGATGACGTTTGACTCGAACAAAATTAATCTGGGATTAATTATGAGATAGAGAAAACTAATCTAGGATTAATTACGGCAAGAATTTATCTGGGATAAAATTCGAATAGAAGAGAGAGAACGATTAATTTTGGATTAATCGATTAAATAATATATTTGATATATTAAATGAAATTAGATTTCAAAGCGGAATTAAAAATGGATTTTAATTCGGGTGAACGAATTAATTTAGAATTAATTCGTAAGTGACTTTAATAATAATTTTACAAGGCATAATTATTTAATTAATTGGATTTAATTATGTCGCAACAGCAAATTCGTTAATTCAAAATTAAACGAACCCGAGCCTGAAATATGTTAAGCGGGCCCACTCGAATTTTGAATTTTAAAGTGGGGCCCACAAACTTACATCATTAGTCAACTTTAGTCACCTTTTTGGTGATAGAAGTTGGTGATGATTTGTTGGTAACTTGTAAGACACATTAGCTTGATTTTTGAAAGACATATACCAAATTTGATTTTGGTAAAAAGTGTATTGACTTTTAGAAATAAAATACACAACACAAAAATTTCTCTCTCTCCCTTTTCAAGCCATTGCTGAATGCATCATCCTCTCCCTAAGAAATTTTGCTTCAAAATTTCTTCTTGCTAGCACATTCAAGGAGTCATTCAAGGTGTTAGGGAAACTAATCCCTTGAGTTTGGAACACATTTTGGAAGCTTGGAGCTCAACATTCATACAAAAGTTTTGAACTACATCCATCAAGCTAATCAATGTATGTTTAATTCCGCATTATTATTTTGATTATTCACACACCATTTCATGTTAGAAGAACCTTGGCATGTTCTAGGAACTCCAACAATGGTATCAAGAGCCTTTTCTAAGCATGAAATGACTTTAGGGTTTATATACTTTAATTTGGGTTTTTTTTTATGTTTTGAGCATGATTTCTTCAAATTAATTGTTTGGATGAGCTTGGATGATGATGAATTAGATTTATGCTTCTTAAAATTTGAAAAAATGATTGGATAAATTTTCCCTAATTTCCCATGCTTGACCGAAACATGAACCCTAGAATGTATCATGGTGATTTTTGATTTTAGACCATTGGATGTGTTTAAAAGCATGAAATGAATTGATTGTTGATTTAATTGGATTGAAATCAAATTGATTGAAATTTTATGCATATTGCCGTGACTATAGAAGCATGTTATAGATTGATTTTGCTTCAATTGTGTTGGACATGAATTGAATGTGTTAAAGCATGATTAATTAGTTTAAATGATGCTTTGGAAATATTGGTTTAACTAATTAATTATGATTATTACACTTTAATCAAATTAATGTGAAATTTGAAATTTTGTATTAATTAAAATTAGTCTTTAATTTTGAATTGGGCTAATATTGTTGTATTTGGGCTTAATGGGCTTGGTTGGGCCAAGTTTGGTTTAGGACAATTGGATTGGATCCAAATTGGGCCTAAAACCATTCCATAAAGTCCAAATAGAATAATTGGGCCTTTAAATAATTTAATTAGGCCTAATGGGCCTAATTGATTTTTGGCTAAAAGGGTGATTCCTTATTGGGCTTTGGTTGCCAAGCCCATGCCTTAAGAATTAATTAAAAGCTCATTGGACTTTAATTAAATTGACATTGGATGTTAATTGGGCCTTTGAGACCCATTAAGATTGGATTTAGAATCTAAGTCTAAAAGGCACACAAATAAGTGTAATTATTTAATTTGGAAATAAATTAGAATTAGTATTGAATACAAAATAAATTGGATTTAAAATTGTAGTTCGATATAATTCAAGAATACATACTTTGAGTATTTATTCTTAAATGAGTTGGACTCGCGCAAATCAAATCGTTGTATGAATATTGGATGGTCATGAATTCAAAGATTAATTAATTGGATTAGATTGATTGAATAACATGCTTTGTGTGAATACTTGGATGTATTGTATGAATAATATATATCAGATGGATATTAGAAGGGTGATGGCAATTTTGGAAATTATTGTAATAAATTTAGAATTTATTAAATTGGACCTTCGTGTCCAGCCTTATATCTCTTAACTCTTTGTACTTCTCTTTTCACCAATTCCCCTCAATGTAAATGAGGTTTCTTTATTGTATTATGTAATTGGGTAGAAGTTAGAATAGTCCTAGCCGGGGAGAGGAAATGGAGAGATTTGTTCTATATCCATCCGCATATCATTATTATTTATTTCGCGCCTTATTATGCTTTTAGAATGCATGTTTAAGGGTGTATGATGAGACCTAATCAGATATAATAAATTGGTTGCCAATTTATGTGAAAAACCATCAATCAATATTAAGCGTTTTCCTTCCATTGAGTGGTTCTCTCTCAAGATCCAAGATTGGCATTGGTTTGTTGGCCAAAGTCAAGATCTTTGAACCACGAAAGCTTTGTTCCATATCGCATGTCTTGGGCAAGTTGTGACTTGTTGGCCAAAGTCAAGGTCACTTCTTGTTCATCGACATGGATTACGAAGCTTTCCCACTGTCAATGGGTCCCGCTTAACTGGAATCATTAAGCTTGTTGAGCCAAAGCCAAGGCTTAGTTGATTCAGAGGAAAATGTTAGGAAATATAATGGATATATTGACATATATATTGTATATATGCTTCGGACTTTGAGGTCCACCTACCGAATCTAGGAATTGGATGGTATCCAATTGATCTTAGAGATCTACCTAGTTAAGTTTCATACAGCTTGTTGGCCAAAGTCAAGGTTGTGTGTTATTTATCGGGATCCTAGCCCACTAGGAAACTAGGTTTCCCGAGTACCCAACAGAGGGTTAGAGGCTCGCCGAAAATTAGTGGGAGGCTAGTATTGAATTTGCAATTTCATTTAAATACTTTCCAAATACGTGCTTTCAAATTATTTTCGTCGTTGAATATTTATATTAGTTTGACTAATATTTTATTATTTTCTTGTAACGGTTCGACTGTACCCAAAATCGTTAATTGAATAGTTAGACTATTGCAATTAAGATGACTGGAAAGAACAGCGTTAGGGACATCATCATTGGCGAAAATGTATTTAATGGTGCGAACTTTCCTGACTAGGATATGAACTTCAGGATTGTCCTGGGGGCTGAGAAGTTGCTCTATACGATAGAGAGACCTCTCGGGCCTAAGCCCGGAATTGAGCAGCTGCTTGAGCTTGAGCTTTGGAAGACTCACAGTGATGACAACTCAACTGCTCAATCCGTCATGCTTGCTGCAATGACCCCACAATTTCATCGTCAAAACAAGGGATTGGATCCCTATGAAATGATGTTGAAATTAAAGGACCTTCACCGATCTAACCTTAGATCACAGAGGTACGAATTGCAGAAGAAGCTTTTTCACTCTCGTATGTCAGAGGGTACATCTGTTGAGCACCATGTATCGCAGATGATTGCTGATATCGAACAGCTGGACAACTAGGCATAGTCTTCGAGGCTGAGACTTCCATAGATTTGATCTTACAGTCTCTTCCTGACAGTTGGAGTGGGTTCATCATGAACTATAATATGATGAACCAAGAAAATACTCTTGGAGAGTTGATGGCAATGCTGAAAGAGGCAGAAAAAGAGCTTTCAAAGGGCAAGAAGCGCGAGGCGCACTTCGCTTCGACATGTAAGAATGCCAAGGCTTGGCCGAAGGCTTCTGGAGGTGTGAAGAAGAAGAAAAGAAAGGGCAAGGCCAAATCATCAAAGTCTTCTTGGAAGGCAAAGGACAAATCCCAAGATGTCTGCCTGCAGTGTGGCAAACAGGGTCACTGGAAGCGTGACTGTCGTGAGTACAAGGCGCACATGAAGGAAGTGAAGGCGGACAAGTCACCGGCTTCAGGTACGATTGTTATTGAAAAAAATATGTTTACTTCTAGTTTTAAAAATTGGATTTTTGATTCTGGTTGTGGTACTCATATATGTACTAATGTGTAGGATCTACAGATTAACAGGAGACTGGCTTCAGGAGAGATCGACCTCCGAGTTGGAAATGGGACTAGAGTCACCGTTTTGGCAGTTAGGACCTATATTTTGGAACTGCCCTCGGGGCATGTACTTAATTTATCAAACTGCTATTATGTACCTAGCTTGACTAGAAACATTATATTTGTATCTTGTTTAACCCAATGTGGGTATATTTTTGTATTCAGAAACACATGGTGTTTTGTTTATAAAAATGATTTTGAGATATGCAGTGTTGATGTTAATAATGGTCTTTATATTTTGAATATAAATCAATCTCAAACATATAACATGACAAACAAAAGGCTTAAATTAAGTAACAAATATGAAACTTATATGTGGCATTGTTTTCTAGGACACATTAACAAGACTCGTATATCCACACTTTCGAAGAGTGGATACTTGGACGGATTTGATCCAAATTCATATGACGTCTGCGAATCTTATTTATTAGGCAAAATGCCTAAAACACCTTTTAGTGGTAAAAGTGCACGTACCACCGAACTGTTAGCCCTCGTTCATAGTGACGTATGCGGGCCCATGTCTAACCAGGCTAGAGGTGGATATGAATACTTCGTAACCTTTACGGATGATGCATCGCATTATGGTTATGTGTATCTTATGAGACACAAGTCGGAAACCTTTGAGAAATTCAAAGAGTTTCGACACGATTAGAAAAACAGACCAGTAAAAGTATTAAAATATTACGATCGGACCGTGGTGGAGAATACTTGAGCAATGAGTTTCTCGATTACTTGAAAGAGTTTGGTATTCTTTCGCAGTGGACTCCTCCCGGAACACCTCAATTAAACGGTGTGTCCGAACGGAGAAACCGAACTTTGTTGGACATGGTAAGGTCTATGATGAATCGCACTGAGCTACCAATTTCCTTCTGGGGATATGCATTGAACAGTGCAATACATATTTTGAATAAGGTTCCGTCAAAGTCTGTTCAACAGACTCCATATGAAATATGGACAGGAAAGAAATTGGGTTTCTTATTCCTGAAGATTTGGGGATGCTGGGCATACGTTAAACGTTTGGATGGTACCAAACTAGAACCCAAATCAGATAAGTGTCTATTTGTAGGTTATCCTAGGGAAACGAAAGGATATTACTTCTACCACCCACAAGAGAACAAGGTATGTGTTGTTCTACATGCGTTTTTCCTCGAAAATGAATTCCTAAATGCAGTGGTAAGTGGGAGGAAAGTAGAACTAGATGAAAATCGGAGTGATACTGTTCCTGGCACCGATTCCTTAACGGAACACGAACAGTTCATCAGAGATGAAACTGTACCATAATCTTCTAATACACAAGAACCGTGTAGATCGGAGAGAGTCAGAAAACAACCTGAGAGGTATGGGTTTCTGATCTCACCTCACGTATATATTAATTTTATTGAGGATAATGAGCCGGCTACGTATGAGGAATCGATACAAGGTATCGACTCCGCTTTATGGCAAGATGCCATGAAGTCCGAAATGGATTCCATGTATACCAACCAAGTTTGGACACTGGTTGATGCACCAGAAGGCGTAAAGCTTATTGGTTGCAAATGGGTCTTCAAGAAGAAGACCGACATGGATGGCAACATACAAATGTACAAAGCTAGACTTGTAGCGAAAGGGTATCATCAACGACATGGTGTTGATTACGATGAAACTTTTTCACTTGTTGCCATGATTAAATCCATTTGGATAATGCTTGCTATTGTTAAATATTTCGATTATGAAATATGGCAGATGGACGTCAAAACCGATTTCCTTAACGGAAACCTTTTGGAGGATGTTTATATGCAACAGCCTGACGGTTTTGTCGTACCAAAACATGCAAACAAGGTTTGCAAGTTAAATCGATCCATTTATGGATTGAAGCAAGCATCGCGTTCTTGGAACCATCGTTTTGATGAGATCATAAAAGAATATGATTTCATTCAAAACGAGGATGATCCTTGTGTATATAAGAAGGTTAGTGGGAGTGCACTGACATTCATTGTCCTTTACGTAGATGATGTATTGCTTATTAGCAATGACATTCCCATGCTACAATCGGTGAAAGCTTGGCTTTCATTAAAATCTACATGAAAGATCTGGGAGAAGCAGCTTTTATTCTGGGAATAAGGATCTACCGGGATAGATCTAGAAAGCTTCTTGGACTCTCCCAGAGCTCGTATATTGATAAAGTGTTGAAGAAATTCAACATGGATCAGTCTAAGATTCGACTGTTGCCAGTGTCACATGGCGTCTCTCTATCTAGGACATGTGTCCTAAAACTCAAGATGAGAGAGACAACATGAGTCGGATCCCGTTCGCTTCTGCAGTCGGATCGATCATGTATAACATGATTGTTGGAGTTTCTAGGTCAAACCAAGATCAAATTAAGCGATGAAAATTGCAAATACATCAAAGTAAAGTTGCGGAAAAACTCACTTTGATCGGCTTTTGGATGTGATGAACACAAAACTTTTGCTCCATGGATGAAGCTCTCGGCCATGCCTCTTTTGTGCTCCTTGTGATTCGGTCATGCTCCTCCATGGATGTACTCCAAGCTCCAAGCTTTGATTTGAGATTCCATGCTCATGAATGGGTTTCCCTATCACCTTTGTGAGACTCCTTTAGTGTGCTAGCACCTTGGAAAAATTTGCTACAAATCTTCCACTTTGCTTCTTGTAACTCTCGGCCATGAGAGGAAACTAGAGAGAAAATGGCACCAAGGCCTTGAGAGGGAGATAGGAGAAGAGAAGTTGTGATTTGTATTTTGATTTCAAAAATCAAATACATGTTACACTTTCAAAAAATTGTACAAGGCATTAAAGCCTTCCAACAACTCACATCACTCACAAAAGTGACATCCATCACATCACTCAAAGTTTATGTGACTTCCATCACAAGAATGACTAATGATGTGACGTGTGATGTGACTTGTGGGACCCACTTGATTCGAAATACGAGTGGGCCCGCAAACACTCCCGGGCTCGGGTTCGCTAATTCTGAATTAACGAATTTTCCGTTGCGACGTAATTAAATCAAATTTAATTAAATAATTTTGCCTAGCAAAATTACTATTCACGTCGCTAGCGAATTAATTCTAATTAACTCGTTCGCCCGAATAAAATCTAATTTTAATTCCGCGTCGAAATCTAATTTCGTTTAATATATCGAATATATTATTTTATCGATTAATCCAAATTAATCGTTCTCTCTCTTTTTCATGAATTTTATCCTAGATAAAATTCTCTGTAATTAATCCTAAATTAATTTTATCTCTCTTATAATTAATCCGAGATTAATTATGTGCGAGTCTTACGTCATCGGTGAATCTTCGGGAAGCGACCCATGAGATCCCCGGATATGTGGGCAGTAAATCTGGTCGTCGGACTATCCGAACACCTACGTACCTAGTACTACGTTTTTACCGATTTACAAGACATGGCAAAGCACTGTGCCTACCCAATTCTCTAGAAATATTCTTCAAGGAATATGTAATCTATATCAGGCGTAGTATACGTGGTATTACGTATTGCGATCCAGTATCGGATGTCACATGCTAGGCCTGGGGCTGGTATTGTGTATGCCCCGTACGAAGCACATATCAGATCTCTGGTAACTAGTCTCTATAATCGGACAAATAGGACATAGTCATATTATCCCGATAGCTGCAGCATATAAGAGCACCAGTTCTGTATCCTACGTGACAATCATCTCCATATGACTGAAGTGATACTTCCATCTTGACATCACACCTAATACACTACGATTCTCAATATACCTAGAAGAGGCATACACAGAACCTGTTAAAGCCCTGGACGACCAAAACCAAATTATATTGATTGTCGCAAGTATTAGCGATGTAAGTCTCAAGTTAAGACCAAATACACCTACCCCGATTCGGACTTCCATAGACACATAGTCATACTACCAATGGAATTCCGAGGGGTCTATCCAGAGCAAAGTTTTGTTCTGTACCATCGGTAAACACAACCTCCTATTACACTTGCATGAGTATCCAATACCCAAATATATGAGAACTATGTCGTTATGCTCCCACAACGCGCACAAGTGCAATACTAGTCTATTCGGTATTATCGATGTCTAATCTCGATAATACTATGACTAAGGATGTCTTAATGATTAAACTTTAGTGGATTAATAATGTCTCATATCTTATTAATCTGGAACTAATCATATCGGCTTTTACCATTTATATATCCCGGTAATCCAATTAAAAATGATAAAAGAGCAATTTCCTTTGTCACATAGTTAATTTGTACAACAACACAATGTTCTGCACAAATAGTGATGCTATGGGTCATAATTGTCCAACAATCTCCCACTTGGCCTATAGCCAATCACTCAAGTGTCCTACACTTGAACTATGTACGGTTCGCTCAAACTTCTGCTGAGAAAAAGCTTTCGTCAGTGGATTTAAAAGGTTATCATCTGATAAGATTTATTCGATCATCACATTGCCACGATGTATGATCCGAACGAATCAGATGAACGGTTGAAGTGCATACTCGGATCGTTGATGAGACCATTAATTCTTTAGCATGTGCTGTAGCCCAGCTCAGCTGCTAACAGAACTACTCCTAATCCAATTAGGATTATATAGATCCAAAGTGTTTTTATTGCTGCCTCAGCTGCAGTAATATACTACTTTTGTTGTTTATTCGATAACAGTATCTTGCTTGGAAGATTTTCAGCTCACTGTTCCGTTATTCAAACTATATAGTACCTTTATTACGACTTACAATCGTTATTTGTCGGTTTGGAAACTTGCAGTAGTGAACCCAGTCACTTCAAGTTCTCTTTATCTATAACTTAATAAAGCATCCTTAGTTCATCTAAGATACTTAAGGATGTTCTTAACATCAATTCAGTGACTATCACTTGGATTGGCCTGATTGTGACTCCATATGCTCAAAGCATATGAGACACCAGGTCGCGTATATTTATTTCAATGTACGAGTTCTCGGAGAGTGCCAACAACTTTTAGATCTATCTCAGTAGATCCTTATTCCTAGAATAAAGGTTGTCTCTCCCAAGAATTCTACGGAGAATTTTCACGAAAGCCAAGCTTTCACCGATTTTATTATGGGAATGTCATTTCCAAGAAATGATATTTCATCATTATATAGGACAATCACTATTAGTGTGCTCCCACTAACCTCCTTATATACACAAGAATCATTTTCGTTTTGAATTAAATCATATACCATTATGATTACATCAAAACGATAGTTCCAAGAACGCAATGCTTGCTTCAATCCATAAATGGATTGATTTAACTTGCAAACCTTGTTTGCTTGTTTTGGTACGACAAAACCGTCAGGATGTTGTAAACATCCTCCAAAAGGTACATATCTTATGTACAATACTTAGTATCAAAATCCAATTTTGAAACTAATAGTGAATATGTTTATGACAAACATACTTGAAGCCGTAGCCTTGCCCCTCTTCACTTCCTTTATGTCTGCCTTGTCCATACGACAGTCACGCTTGAGTGACCCCGTTTGCCACAGTTTAGGCAGACATCTTGGGATATGTCATTTGTCTTCCTAGAAGACTGTGATGATTTTGCCTTTGCTCCTTTTAGAAGCTCTGGCTCTGCCTCCATGAGCATAGCCATCAACTCTCCAAGATTTTTACTCTTGGTTCATAATGAACCTACCCCAGCTTTCGGGTAGAGACTATAAGATCAAATCTTTGGTAGTCTCGGCCACGTAGGTAACGCCCAGCTAACCTAGCTGATCGATGTCAGCAATCATCTATGACACCTAGTAATCGACAAATGTACCCTCTGACATACACGAGCAAAAGAGCTTCTTATGCAATTAGTACTTCTAAGATCTAAAAATAGATCTATGAAGATCTTTAATTTCATCATCATGGTACAAGGATCTAATCCTTAATTTTGACGATGGAATTAAAGTGTCATTGCATTTAGCATAAAGGATTGAGCACTAAAGTTATCATCACATGAATCTTCCAAAGATCATGTTCTACAATTTGCTCAACTCCGGGCTTAGGCCCAAGAGATTGCTATATCAAATAGAGTAACTTCTCAGTTCCCAGGACTATCTTGAGGTTTTATTCCAAATCTGAAAATTAAAGCCGCTTAAAACATTTTCACCCAGGTTCATGTTTTAAAACACTATATTTCAGTTATCTTGATTGCTATAGTCCAACTATCCAATCAACGATTTCAGGTACTATTGAATATAATGATTACTATAGTCTAATTATATAATCAACTATAATTTGATTGGTTAAATTTAAATATATTGATTACTATAATCCAATTATATAATCAACTATTATTTAAAGTAGTTTGAATACAGTCCAACTGTTTAATTTAAAACAACAATTAAATATTAGTCCAACTAATATATTTATTTAAATAATGACGAAAAATTGAAATGAGCGCGTATTGGCAAGTATCTAAACGAGATTGCAAATTTAATACTTGCCTCCCACTATTTTTTGGCGAGCCTCTAACCCTCTGTTGAGTACTCGGGAAACCTTGTTTCCTGGTGGGCTAGGATCCCGTTAAATAACACACAACCTTGACTTTGGCCAACAAGCTGTATGATACTTAACTAGGTAGATCTCTAAGATCAATTGGATCTCATCCAATTCCTAGATCCAGTAGGTGGACATCCAAGTCCGAAACATATATCTTATATATGCCAATATATCCAATATATTCCCTAACCTTTTTCCTCTGAATCAATTAAGCCTTGGCTTTGGCAAAACAAACTTAATGATTCCAGTTAAGCGGGACCCATTGACCTTGGAAAGCTTCGTAATCGATGTCGATGGACAAGAAGTGATCTTGACTTTGGCCAACAAATCATAACTTGGACAAGACATGCGATATGGAACAAAGCCTTCATGATTCAAACACATCCGCGATGGACAAAGGTCTTGACTTTGGCCAACAAACCAGTGCCAATCTTGGATCTTGAGAGAGAATCATTCAATAGAAGGAAAACGCTTAATATTTATTGAGGGTTTTTCACGTAATTGGCAACCAATTAATTATCTTTGTTAAGGTCTCATCATACACCCTTAAGCATGCATTCTAAAAGCATAATAAGGCGCGATAAATAAATTAATAATGATATGCGGATGGATATTTAAAACAACTTGTTCCTAGAACAAATCTCTCAATTTCCTCTCACCCGCTAGCACAAATCTTACTTCTACCCAATTACATAACACTTCTAAAGAAACCACATTTACATTGAGGGGAATAGGTGAGAAGAGAAATACAAAGAGTCAAGAGGTAATAGGCTGGACACGCAGGTTCAATTTAATAAATTCTAAATTTATTACAACAATTTCCAAAATTGCCCTCACCCATCTAATATCCATCTGATATACATTATTCATGCATCACATCCATGTATTCACACAAAGCATGTTATCAATCAATCTAATCCAATTAATTAATCTGAAATTAATGACCATCCAATGTTCAAACAACGATTTGATTTGCGCGAGTCAAACTCGTTTTAAGAATAAGTACTCAAAGTACAAATTCTTGAATTATATTAAACTACAACATTAAATCCAATTTAATTTGTATTCAATATTAATTCTTTATTAAATTCCAAATTAAATAATTACACTTTATTAATGAGCCTTTGCGACTTAGATTCTAAATCTAATCATTACGGGTCTCAAAGCCCAATTAACATCCAATGTCAATTACAGTCCAATGGGCATTCAATTAATTTATAAGGCATGGACTTTGGCAACCAAAGCCCAATAAGGAATCACCATTTGCCAAAAATCAATTTAAGCCCATTAGGCCCAATTAAAATTTTAAAGGCCCATTTAATCATATTTGGACTTTATGGAAATGGTTTTAGGCCCAATTGGATCCAACCAATAACTTAAACCAAACTTGGCCCAACCAAGCCCATTAAGCCCAAATACAACTTTATATGCCCAATTCCAAATTTAGCCCAACTAATTAAATTCTAAATTTCTAAATTTCACAATTAATTAACAAAAGTGTATTAGCCATAATTAATTAGTCAAATTAACATTTCCAAAATACCAATTACACTTAATTAATCATGCTTTCATCATCAACACATGTCCAACATTATTGAATCAAAAAATCAATTCATTTCCATGCTATAAATGTCACGGCAATTTAGGGTTTTTCAAATCCGATTTCGATTTTAATCCAATTAAATCCTAAATCAATTTATTCCAAGTCTTTCAACTCATCCAATGATCAAAAAATAAAAATCACCATGACTTTAGGGCATCATCAACTTTCGGCCAAGCCAAAAATTGGGGGAAAAATAATCCAATTCAATTTTCATAAAATTGATCATGCATAACTCTAAGTTATCATCATTCAAGCATACTCAATCAATCAATTTCATCAAATCATGCTCAAATCAATTTTACCCAAATTTTACCCTAAATCAATTTCATGCTTAATCAAGGCTCTGATACCATTGTTGGGATTTCTAGTTTGAACCAAGATCAAATTAAGCGATGAAAAATGAGAAAACATCAAAGTAAAGTTGCGGAAATACTTACTTTGATCGGCTTTTGGATGCGGTGAACACAAAACTTTTACTCCATGGATGAAGCTATTGGCCATGACTCTTTTGTGCTCCTTGTGATTCGGTCACGCTCCTCCATGGATGTCCTCCAAGCTCCAAGCTTTGATTGAGATTCCATGCTCATGAATGGGTTTCCCTATCACCTTTGTAAGACTCCTTTAGTGTGCTAGCACCTTGGAAACATTTGCTACAAATCTTCCACTTTGCTTCTTGTAACTCTCGGCCATGAGAGGAAACTAGAGAGAAAATGGCACCAAGGCCGTGAGAAGGAGAGAGGAGAAGAGAAGTTGTGTGTTGTATTTTAATTTCAAAAATCAAATACATGTTACACTTTCCAAAAATTGTACAAGGCATTAAAGCATTCCAACAACTCACATCACTCACAAAAGTGACATCCATCACATCACTCAAAGTTTATGTGACTTCCATCATAAGAATGACTAATGATGTGACGCGTGATGTGACTTGTGGGCCCCACTTGATTCGAAATACGAGTGGGCCCGCAAACACTCCCGGGCTCGGGTTCGCTAATTCTGAATTAACGAATTTTCCGTTGCGACGTAATTAAATCAAATTTAATTAAATAATTTTGCCTAGCAAAATTACTATTCACGTCGCTAGCGAATTAATTCTAAATTAACTCGTTCGCCCGAATTAAAATCTAATTTTAATTCCGCGTCGAAATCTAATTTCGTTTAATATATCGAATATATTATTTTATCGATTAATTCTAAATTAATCGTTCTCTCTCTTTTTCATGAATTTTATCCTAGATAAAATTCTCCATAATTAATCCTAGATTAATTTTCTCTCTTATAATTAATCCCAGATTAATTATGTGCGAGTCTTACATCATCGGTGAATCTTCGGGAAGCTACCTATGAGATCCCCGGATATGTCGGCAGTAAATCTGGTCGTCGGACTATCCGAACACATACGTACCTAGTACTACATTTTTACCGATTTACAAGACACGGTTGGCTTCTAGCAAAGCACCGTGCCTACCCAATTCTCCAGAAATATTCTTAAAGGAATATATAATCTATATCAGGCGTAGTATAAATGGTATTGCGTATTGCGATCCAGTATCGGATGTCACATGCTAGGCTTGGGGCTGGTATTGTGTCTGCCCCGTACGAAGCACATTTCAGATATCTGGTAACTAGTCTCTATAATCGGATAAACATGACCTAGTCATATTATCCCGATAGCTGCAGCATATAAAAGCACCAGTTCCGTATCCTACGTGACCATCATCTCCATATGACTGAAGTGATACTTCCATCTTGACATCACACCCAATACACTACGATTCTCAATATACCAGAAGAGGCGTACACAGAACCTGTTAAAGCCCTGGATGACCAAAACCAAAGTATATTGATTGTCGTAAGTATTAGCGATGTAAGTCTCAGGTTAAGACCAAATACACCTACCCTGATTCAGACTTCCATAGACACATAGTCATACTACCAATGGAATTCTGAGGGGTCTATCCAGAGCGAAGCTGTTTCCGTACCATCGGTAAACACAACCTCATATTACACTTGCATGAGTATCCAATACCCAAATATATGAGAACTATGATGTTATGCTCCTACAACGCGCATAAGTGCAATACTAGTCTATTCCAGATTATCGATGTTCAATCTCGATAATACTACAACTATGGATGTTTTAATGATTAAACCTTAGTGGATTAATATTGTCTCATATCTTATTAATTCGGAACTAATCATATGGACTTTTATCTTTTTATATCCCGGTAATCCAATTACAAATGATAAAAGAGCAATTTCCTTTGTCACATAGTTAATTTGTACAACAACACAATGTTCTGTACAAATAGTGATGATATGGGTCATAATTGTCCAATAATGATATGTACATGACCAGATGTCTCGTATGCTTTGAGCATGTGTAGTCGCTATTAGGTCGATCCAGGTGATGGTCACTGGGTTGCGGTTAAGAACATCCTTAAGTATCTTAGACGAACTAAGGATGTTTCTTAGTCAATGGAGATGGAGAACTTGAGGTAACTGGGTTTACTGATGTAAGTTTCCAAACAGATAAATGCGATTGCAAGTCGCAATCCGGGTACATATTTTGTTTGAACAACGGAGTATTGAGTTGGAAATCTTCCAAGCAAGAGACCGTTGCCGATTCAACAACAGAAGAGGAATATATCGCTGCAGCTGAGGCAGCAAAAGAGGCAGTTTGGATCCGTAAATTCCTAATTGGATTAGGAGTAGTTCCGTTAGCAGCTGAGCCAGTTCCTTTGTATTGTGACAATAACGGGGCTATAGCGCAGGCTAAGGAACCGCAGTCTCATCAACGATCCAAGCATGTACTTCGACGTTTCCATCTGATTCGTGAGATCATACATCGTGGCGATGTGAAGATTGAGAAGGTCGCATCAGATGACAACATTGCAGATCCGCTGATGAAGGCTATTTCTCTGTAAAATTTTGAGCGACATGTACATAGTTCAGGTGTTAGATACTTGAGTGATTGGCTATAGGCCAAGTGGGAGATTGTTGGACAATTATGACCCATAGCATCACTATTTGTAAAATACATTGTGGTTTTAGTACAAATTAACTATGTGACAAAAGAAATTACTATTTTATCATTTTGTAATTAGATTACTTGAATATATAAATTATATAAATTACACTTATGCACGTTATGGAAGCGTAACGGCATAGTTCTCATATATTTGGGTATTGGATACTCATGCAAGTGTAATAGGAGGTTCTGTTTACAATGGTACGGAAACAGCTTCGCTCTGGATAGACCCATCAGAATCCCATTGGTAGTATGACTATGTGTCTATGGGAATCCGAATCAGGGTAGGTGTATTTGGTCTTAACCTGAGACTTGCATCGCTAATACTTACGACAATCAGTACACTTTCGTTTTGGTCGTCTGGGACTTTAACAGGTTCTGTGTACCCCTCTTCTGGGTTTATTGAGAATCGTAGTGTATTGGGTGTGATGTCAAGATGGAAGTGTCACTTCAGTCATATGGAGATGATGATCACGTAGGGATACAGAACCAGTACTCTAATATGTTACAACTATCGGGATAATATGACAAGGTCATGATTATCCGATTAAAGAGACTAGTTGCTAGTGATCCGATATATGCTTCGTACAGGGCAGACACAAATCCAGCCCCAGGCCTAGCATGTGACATCCGATACTGGATCGTAATACGCAATACTTAGTATACTGCACTTGATAAAGATTATGTATTCCTTAAAAGAATATTTTTGGAGAATTGGGTAGGCACGGTGCTTTGCTAGAAGCCAACCATGTCTTGTAAATTGGTAAGAACGTGGTACGGGGTACACACGTGTTCGGATAGTCCGACGACCAGATTTACTGCAAACATAACCAGGAATCTCATTGGTCGCTTCCCAAAGATTCACCGATGACGTTTGACTCGAACAAAATTAATCTGGGATTAATTATGAGAGAGAGAAAATTAATCTATGATTAATTACGGCAAGAATTTATCTGGGATAAAATTCGAATAGAAGAGAGAGAACGATTAATTTAGGATTAATCGACTAAATAATATATTCGATATATTAAATGAAATTAGATTTCAAAGCGGAATTAAAATTGGATTTTAATTCGGGCGAACGAATTAATTTAGAATTAATTTGTAAGCGACTTTAATAATAATTTTACAAGGCGTAATTATTTAATTAAATTGGATTTAATTATGTCGCAACGGAAAATTCGTTAATTCAGAATTAAACGAACTCGAGCCCGAAATGTGTTAAGCGGGCCCACTCGAATTTTGAATTTTAAAGTGGGGCCCTCCAACTTACATCATTAGTCAACTTTAGTCACCTTTTTGGTGATAGAAGTTGGTGATGATTTGTTGGTAACTTGTAAGACACATTAGCTTGATTTTTGAAAGACATATACCAAATTTGATTTTGGTAAAAAGTGTATTGACTTTTAGAAATAAAATACACAACACAAAAATTTATCTCTCTCCCTTTTCAAGCCATTGCCGAATGCATCATCCTCTCCCTAAGAAATTTTTCTTCAAAATTTCTTCTTGCTAACACATTCAGGGAGTCATTCAAGGTGTTAGGGAAACTAATCCCTTGAGTTTGGAACACATTTTGGAAGCTTAGAGTTCAACATTCATACAAAAGTTTTGAAATACATGTTGGTTCTATTAAGGTCCCAAGATCATAAACAAGCATGAAATATGTGCGAATACAAATCAACGAAGTTGCGGAATACTCACATCAATCGGTTGAGCGACGCTTTGACGAAACAAATCAACTTTCTGCTCACTGTCACAGCTCACGGTAGTGGCTGTTTTCCATCTCCAAAATTTCGGCTTTGGATCATCTTCGTCAAGCTCCAAGCTTCGTCAAACGATTCCCGGCTCATAGGTGGACTTCCCTATCACCTTCGTATGACTTCGTAGTGTGCTAGCACTCCCGATTTTGCCACAAAATTGCGACTCGAAGCTTCTCTTTTCTTCTTGATTCTCGGCAGTGGCTGCCAAAACCAGAAGTAAAAACATCCCTCCATGGGCGTGAGATGTAGAGAGAAAAAGAGAAGAGAAATATGTGTTGTTTGGTTGAAAAGTGTATCTAATACACTTATATATTTTTCAAAAAATAATTAAATGATTTACCACTTTTTTGGCTTTCAAAAAGTCAAATGGTAAAAGCTCAACAACCATTCCAACAACTACCATCAATCAATCACATCAATCAATCAAGTGTCACATCACTCAAAGTGACATGATTTGACGCTTGATGTGACTAGCGATTTGACGCTTGATGTGACTTGCGTGCCGCACTCGATTTCGAAATGCGAATGCGCTCGCAAACACTCGTGGGCTCGGGTTCGCTAATTCCAAATTAACGAATTTTCTGTTGCGTCGTAATTAAATGATTACGCCTAGCGAAATCACTATTCACGTCGCTAACGAATTAATTCTAAATTAATTCGTTCGCCCGAATTAAAATCTAATTTCAATTCCGCATCGAAATCCAATTTCGTATAATATATCAAATTTATTATTTTATCGATTAATTCCAAATTAATCGTTATCTCTCTTTAACTGATATTTTATCCCAGATAAATATCTCCGTAATTAATCCCAGATTAATTTTCTCTCTCTTCTAATTAATCCCAGATTAATTAGAGTGCGAGTCATACGTCATCGGTGAATCTTCGGGAATCGACCCATGAATCCCCGGATATGTTGGTAGTAAATTCGGTCGTCGGACTATCCGAACACGTACGTACCAAGTACGACGTTTTACTGATTTACAAGACAAGGTTGGCTTCTAGCAAAGCGCCATGCCTACCCAATTCTCCAGAAATATCCTTACAGGAATATAGTATCTATATCAGGCGTAGTATACGTAGTATTGCGTATGTCGATCCAGTATCGGATGATCACAACTAGGCCTGGGCTGGAATTGTGTCTGCCACGTACGAAGCACATGTCAGATGTCTGGTAACTAGTCTCTATAATCGGATAAACATGACCTTGTCATTTTTTATCCCGATGACTGCAGTACTTAAGAGTACTAGTACCGTATCCTACGTGACCATCATCTCCATTTGACTGAAGTGATACTTCCGTCTTGACATCACACCCAACACACTACGATTCTCAATATACCCAGCATATGCGTACACATAACTTGTTAAAGCCCTGGACGACCGCAACCAAAGTATATTAATTGTCGCAAGTATTAGCGGTGCAAGTCTCAGGTTAAGACCAAATACACCTACCCAGATTTCGGACTTCCATAGACACATAGTCATACTACCAATGGAATTACGATGGGGTCTATCCAGAGCGAAGCTGTTTCCCGTACCATCGGTAAAACATAACCTCCTATTACACTTGCATGCGTATCCTATACCCAAATATATGAGAACCATGTCATTGTGCCTTCACAACGCGCACAAGTGTAATACTAGTCTTTTACGTATTTATTGATGTCCAATCTCGATAATACTCTGACTAGGGATATTTAATGATTTATCCTTCGTGGACTCATACTGTCTTATATCATTCTCCGTCCAGGAACAAATCATAGGGACCTCCTATCATTTATATATCTAGGTGATCTTAATCACAAATGATAAGAGTGCAATCTCTTTTGTCACATAGTTAATTTGTACAACAACACCATGATCTGTACAAATAGTGACGATATGGGTCATAATTGTCCAACAATCTCCCACTTGGCCTATAGCCAGTCACTCGAGTGTCTTACACCCGAACTATGTACGGTTGGCTCAAACTTCTGAGAAAACCTTTCGTCAGCGGATTTTCATGATTATCATCTGATGCGATTTATTCGATCATCACATCGCTACGATGTATGATCCGAACGAATCAGATGAATATCGAAGTATGTATCTGGATCGTTGATGAGACCATTAATTCTTTAGCCTGTGCTCAAGCCTAGCTCAGCTGCTAACAGAATTATATCTAATCTAATTAGATTTGTTATCGACCCATAAAGCTTATATTATCGCCTCAACTGCAGCAATTATCCCGCATTTGTTGTTTATACGGTAACAGTATCTTGCTTGGAAGATTTCCAACTCACTGTTCCGTTATTCAAACTGTATAGTACCATTTGCGACTTATAGTCGTTTTATCGGTTTTAGGAAACTTGCTACAGTGATCCCAGTCACTTCAAGTTCTCCTTCTCCATAGATTAAGATAGCATCCTTAGTTCTCTAAGATACTAACGGATGTTCTTAACATCAATCCAGTGACTATCACTAGGATTGGCCTGTTTGTGAACCATATGCTCAAAGCATATGAGACACCAGGTCGCGTACATTTTCATGTACGATTTCTCGGAGAGTTTTATCGAAAGCCAAGCTTTCACGATTATTTTTTGGGAATATCATTCCAAGAAATGACATATTATCATTATTTATACGACATTTATTGTCAGTACGCTCCCACTAACCCTCTTATATACATAAGAATCATTTCGTTTTGAATTAAATCATAAATCATTATGATTACATCAAAACGATAATTCCAAGAACCTATGATTGCTTCAATCCAAGCATGGATCGAACAACCTGCAAATCTTGTTTGCTAGTTTTGGTACGACAAAACCGTCAAGATGTTGTAAACATCCTCCAAAAGGTTTCCTTTTCAGGAAAGCGATTTTCCCGTTAAGTTGACATATTTCATAAATGAAACATGCAGCTTTAGCAAGCATTATCCAAATGGATATACCGTGGCAACATGTAAAAGGTTTCGTCGTAATCAACATAATGTTGATAACGATACCTTTTGCTACAAGCCTAGCTTAGTACGATGGTATGTTGCCTTCCATGTATGTCTTCTTTGAAGACTAATAAAGTACCAATAGGCACAATGCCTTGCGGTACATCAACTAGTATCCAAACTTGGTTGATTTACATGGAATCCATTTCGGATGATGTCATGGCACTTTGCCATGATATGGAGTCAATACCTTGTATCACTTCCTCATACGTAGTCAGTTGGTATACCTCAATAAGATAGACATCTTTATGAGGTGAGATCAGAAACCCATACTCTAGGTTGTTTTCTGACTCTCTCCGACATACGCGGTTCTTGTGTATTCAAAGATTAATGGTAATAGTTTCATCCTTGATGAACTATTTATCTGTTCCATTAGGAATCAATGCCTTGAATAGTATTACTCCGATTTTCATAGAGTTTTACTATCCAACCACTTACTACTGCATATCGGTATTCCTCTTAGGAAAACCGCATGGTGAGCAACAATTACATTATTCTCAAGTGAGTTGTATAAGTACAATACTTTGGTATCCCTAGGATTACCGACATTGGCACTTATCCAATTTGGGTTTTAGTTGGTATCATCCAAAAATGTCTAGCATCCCAAATTTACAGGAATGAGAGAACCCGGTTTTTTTCCCGTTCATATCTAATATGAAATCTGTCAAACAGATTATTATGGAACTTATTCTAAATAAGTTCTGCACTGTTAATGCTAATCCGTTGAAGGAAATGGTAGCTCAGAGCGACTCATGATTAACCTTATCATGTCTAAAAAAATTCGGTTACTCAGTTCAGACACACCGTAATTGACGTGTTCCTGGAGGAGTCCTCATAGAAAGAATATACCTCTTTCTAGTATATTAGAAAATTATTGCTTAAGTATTTTCCATTACGGTCTTACCGTGATAGTTTAATATTTTAGCCGATCTGTTTGTCTATTTCGTGTCGAAACTTAAAAGTTTCTGATTGTGCTTCTTCAAAATAAACACATAACCATAACGCATGATGCTACATCCGTATCGGTCACGAAATATTCATATCCACATCTAGCCTAGCTAGACATGGCCCACTTGCTTCACTATGAACTAGAGCTAACAGATCGATGGCATTTACACTTTTACCAAGTAAATAGTGTTTTAGGCACTTTGCCCAATAAAACTAGATTCGTAGACTTTATTTGAATGGAATCAAATCAGTCCGAGTACCCACTCTTCGAAAGTGTGGATATACAATTCTTGTTCAATTGTGTCCCCGACAACAATGCCACATTTTAGTTTCTTCTGATCAAATCAGTTCGAGCTATTTGTTTGTCACGTTATACGTTTGAGATTTATTTATATTCAAAATATAAATATTGTTATTCACATCTAATATGTTTATCTCAATATCATCTTTATATAATAAAACACTTTAGTGTTCTAGAATATAAAGGTTCACCCGAAACGGGTCAAACACTGATATAGAGATAATGTATCTAGTCAAACTAGTTACATTATAACAGTTCCCTAATTTAAGTACACACCCGAGGGTAGTTCCTAAAGTTAGGTATCTACGGTTAAAACAGCGACTTTCGTCCCGTTTACAATTCGCAGATTAATCTCAATTGAAGTCAGTATCCTGCTCATTGCAGATTCTTGAACATCAATATATATTATATCACACTAAGTATCTAAAATCCAATTTTAATACTAGTAGTGAATATATTTATGACAAACATATTTGAAGTCAGAGCCTTGCTCGTCTTCAATTCCTTCATGTCTGCTTTGTCCAACGGCAGTCACGCTTCCGCGATCCCGTTTGTCACAATTAAGCAGACATTTTGGGATATGTCCTTTATCTTCCTAGAAGATTAAAATGATTTTGCCTTTGCCATTTTCCATATTCCAGAAGAATTTGGCCAAGCCTTGGGTTTCTAGAATATCGAAGTAAGGTGCGACTTGCGCTACTTGCCTAATTGTAAAGTTTGACTTTATCTCCTTGAGAATAGTCATTAACTCTCCAAGAGTTATGTATTGCAATTAAGTACTTCTAAAATCTAAGTATAAATTTATGAAGATCCTTCAATTTCTTTATCATACTTTAAGGATCTAATCCTTAGTTCTGATTCAGAAATTAAGGAGTCTACTGCGACAAGTTTAATGGATTAAGCACTAAAGTTATCATCACATAATCTTCCAAGATTATGCTCTACTATTTGCTTAACTCCGGGTTTGGGCATAATATGTTATTTTATCAAATAAAGTAACTTATTATTTTCCAGGACCATCCTGAAATTTTATTTCCAATTTGAAAATTAAGCCATTTAAATACATTTTCCTAGGATTATGTTTTAAATGTCAATCTTTCAATTTATATCGTGATTTTAATAGTCCAACTATTTAATCAATGATTTCGGTATTATTTAGTATAATGATTACAATAGTCCAACTATTTATATCAACTATAATTAATTAAAATCAATATATTGATTACTATAATCCCATTATATAACCAACTATATATGAATTGTTTGAATATAGTCCAACTATTTATTAAAACAACAATTTAAATATTAGTCCAACTAACATTTAATTTATATGACGTATGATATTTGTTTTGAGCGCGTTATGGCAAGTATAAACGAGTATTGCAAATTCAATTCTTGCCTCCCACTATTTTCGGCGAGCCTCAACCCTCTGTCGAGTATTCGGGAAACCGTGTTTCCTAGTGGGCTAGGATCCCGTTAAATATCACACAATCTTGACTTTGGCCACAAATTGTATGATAATTAACTAGGTAGATCTCTAAGATCGATTGGATCCAATCCAATTCCTAGATATGGTAGGGGGACATCCAAGTCCGAAACATATCTATCTATATATGCCAATACATCCAATGTATTACCTAACCTTTTTCCTCTGAATCAACTAAGCTTTGGCTTTGGCACAACAAACTTAGTGATCCCAGTTAAGCCTGACCCATTGACCATGGAAAGCTTCGTAATCAATGTCGATGGACAAGAAGTGGTCTTGACTTTGGCCAACAAACCACAACTTGGACAGACACCAATATGGAACAAAGCCTTCGTGATTCAAACACATCCTCGACGGACAAAGGCCTTAACTTTGGCTAACAAGCCAATGCCAGTCTCGGATCTTGAGTAAGAATCACTCAATGGAAGGAAAGACGCTTAATATTTTGCGATGGTTTTTCGAGTGCAAATTGGCAACCAATATATTATCTTTGTTAAGGTCTCATCATCATACACCTTTAAACATGCATTCTAAACACATAATAAAGCGCGTATAAATAAATAATAATGATATGCGGATGGATACCTTACACATTGATCCTAGATCAAATCTCTCCATTTCTCTCTCCCGCTAGCACATGTATCACTTCTACCCGTTACACTACACTTCTAAAGAAACCTCATTTACATTGAGGGGAATAAGTGAGAAGAGAATACAAAGAATAAAGAGGTGATAAGGCTGGACTCACAAGTCCAATTTAATAAATCAAATTTATTACAACAATTTCTAAAATTGTCCCACCCATCTAATATCCATCTGATATACATTATTCATGCATCGCAACAATGTATTCACACAAGCATGTTATCAATCAATCTAATCAAATTAATTAATCCGATAATTAGTGATCATCCAATGTTCAAACAACGATTTGATTTTGCTCGAGTCAAACTCGTTTTGCGAATAAGTACTCAAAGTACAAATTCTCGAATTAAATTAAACTACATCATTAAATCCAATTTAATATGCATTCAATTCTAATTCGCTATTTAATTCAAAATTAAATACTACACTTATTAACGAACCTATACGACTTAAATTCCAAATTTAATCGTTACGGTCTCAAGGCCCGATTAACGTCCAACGTTTATTTAATTAAACTCCAATGGGCTTTTAATTAATTTCTCAAGGCGTGGACTTTTGGTCAACTAGGGTCAAACCCAATAACCAAAGTCCAATCCGGGAGTTACCCATAAGCCCAGAAATTAATTTTGGCCCATTAGGCCCAATTAAACTTTAAAGGTCCATTTGTCGCATTTGAGCTTTATGGAAGCGATTTTGGGCCCAATTGGATCCATCCATTTGGCCTAAACGTAACTTGGTACAACCAAGGCCCAATAAGCCCAATTACAACACTTAAGCCCAATTTCACAAAATAGGCCCAAAATAATTAAATTAAAAATCCAATTTCACATTTAATTAAACTAAGTGTTATAGCCATTATTAATTACCCAAATCAATATTTCCAAACCACCAAATTTGTACCATTAATCATGCTCATTAATATTAAATCATGTCCAACACAATTTAATTAAAATCAAACCCAATACATGCTTTATCATTCTCGGCAATCATAGGGAATTTTAAATCGATTTCGATTTCAATCCAATTGAATCCACAATCAATATTAAATCCACATTCCCAATTGATTCAAGTCATCCAATGATCAAAAATCAAAAAATTCCAAGACTAAATAGGGCATAAGGGATTCGGCCAACACAAAATTTGGGCAAAAAATTGATCCAATCCAATTTCATGAAATTGATCCAATCAAACATCAATTCAATATGTTTTAAGCATACTCAATCATCCAATTCAACCAAATCATCCTTGAAAACATTTTACCCAAATTTAAACCCTAAGTCCAATTTCATGCTCAACCTTGCTCAAGATACCATTGTTGGTTTCTATTAAGGTCCCAAGATCATAAACAAGCATGAAATATGTGCGAATACAAATCAACGAAGTTGCGGAATACTTACATCGATCGGTTGAGCGAAGCTTTGACGAACAAAATCAACTTTCTGCTCACTGTCACAGCTCACGGCAGTGGCTGTTTTCCATCTCCAAAATTTCGGCTTTGGATCATCTTCGTCAAGCTCCAAGCTTCGTCAAACGATTCCCGGCTCATGGGTGGACTTCCCTATCACCTTCGCATGACTTCGTAGTGTGCTAGCACTCCCGATTTTGCCACAAAATCGTGACTCTAAGCTTCCCTTCTCTTCTTGATTCTCGGCAGTGGCTGCCAAAACCAGAAGCAAAAACAGCCCTCAATGGGCGTGAGATGTAGAGAGAAAAAGAGAAGCGAAATATGTGTTGTTAGGTTGAAAAGTGTATCTAATACACTTATATATTTTTCAAAAAATAATTAAATGATTTACCATTTTTTTGGCTTTCAAAAAGTCAAATGGTAAAAGCTCAACAACCATTTGAAAAACTACCATCAATCAATCACATCAATCAATCAAGTGTCACATCACTCAAAATGACATGATTTGACATTTGATGTGACTAGCGATTTGACGCTTGATGTGACTTGAGTGCCGCACTCGAATTTGAAATGCGAATGCGCTCGCAAACACTCATGGGCTCGGGTTCGCTAATTCCAAATTACGAATTTTCCTTTGCGTCGTAATTAAATGATTACGCCTAGGGAAATCACTATTCACGTCGCTAACGAATTAATTCTAAATTAATTCGTTCGCCCGAATTAAAATCTAATTTCAATTCCGCGTCGAAATCCAATTTCGTATAATATATCAATATATTATTTTATCGATTAATTCCAAATTAATCGTTATCTCTCTTTAACTGATATTTTATCCCAGATAAAATATCTCCGTAATTAATCCCAGATTAATTTTCTCTCTCTTCTAATTAATCCTAGATTAATTTAGAGTGTGAGTCATACGTCATCGGTGAATCTTCGGGAAGCGACCCATGAGATCCCCGGATATGTTGGCAGTAAATTCGGTCGTCGGACTATCCGAACACGTACGTACCAAGTACGATATTTTTCCGATTTACAAGACAAGGTTGGCTTCTAGCAAAGCGCCATGCCTACCCAATTCTCCAGAAATATCCTTACAGGAATATGGGATCTATATCAGGCGTAGTATAATAGTTTGTTGCGTATTGCATGTCAGTTCGGATGATCACGTGCTAGGACTGGGGCTGGAATTGTGTCTGCCCCGTACGTAGCACATGTCGGATGTTTGGTAACTAGTCTCTATAATCGGATAAACATGACCTTGTCATTTTATCCCGATGACTGCAGTACTTAAGAGTACTAGTACCGTATCATACGTACCATCATCTCTATATGACTGAAGTGATACTTCTGTCTTGACATCACACCCAACACACTACGATTCTCAATATACCCAGCAGGCGTACACAGAACCTGTTAAAGCCCTGGACGACCGCAACCAAAGTATATTGATTGTCGCAAGTATTAGCGGTGCAAGTCTCAGGTTAAGACCAAATACACCTACCCTGATTTCGGACTTCCATAACACATAGTCATACTACCAATGGAATTCCGAGGGGGTCTATCCAGAGCGAAGCTGTTTCCCGTACCATCGGTAAAACACAACCTCCTATTACACTTGCATGAGTATCCTATACCCAAATATATGGAACTATGTTGTTGTGCCCTCACAACGCGCACAAGTGTAATACTAGTCTTTTACGTATTTATCGATGTTCAATCTCGATAATACTCTGACTATGGATATTTAATGATTTATCCTTCATGGACTGATACTGTCTCATATCATTCTCCGTCCAGGAACAATCATAGGGACCTCCTATCATTTATATATCTAGGTGATCTAATCACAAATGATAAGAGTGCAATCTCCTTTGTCACATAGTTAATTTGTACACAACACCATGATCTGTACAAATAGTGACGCTATGGGTCATAATTGTCCAACACTACATCCATCAAGCCAATCAATGTAAATTTAATTCCGCATTCTTCTTTTGATTATTCACACACCATTTCATGTTAGAAGATCATTGGCATGTTCTAGGAACCCCAACATTTACGTACTCGTAAACGGAATGAAATGAAATCGGAATGGGCTGGAATGAGAATGATAAATCGTATCAGAATAAATTGTTTACTTAATTGTGAGAAACATAATTAGAATGAAGATGTATTTCCATTATTATGTTTACTTTGTCTAATAATCGAAATGAATTGTTCATAAATTACACAAATCTATTTAGTTATAATTACATATTAATTATTAATTATTAAAATATTAAATTACTAAATATTAATTTATTCTTTTATTAAATTATTATTTTTAAAAATTAAAATATTTTTTTTAAATATTTTTTTTATTATTTATAATTTAAATATTAATTAAATATTAATTAATAATTATTAAAGTATTAAATTAGTGAATATTAATATTATTATATTATTAATTATTAATTTAAGGGTAATATTATAATTTCTCATCAATATTGAAAATGAGAATCTCATTCTCATGAAAAGTTGGAATGAGATTCTCATTTTTCATTCTCAATTTTAAGGGCCCATAAATTTATTCTCATTCTCATTTTAATTTTTAACAAATAAATACTTTTTTGATTCTCATTCCCTTATCTTCATACCTATTTTCTTCATACCTATTATATAATCCATCAAATAAACAACTATAAAATCAGGAACCTACTCCGAAAGAACTACTTCATGACATGAATTGAACAATTGACTTGAGTTTTAACATCACACGAATCTGTCATAAAGCTGCCAACAAAAGCACTTTTTACAATAAATTAAATAAACACGTGTATATCAACATCAGAAAGCAAGAGAAGAGCTTATCATCATTATTCAAAATTACAGCATAAAAGAAACTTATATCCCTCCCATATCAGAGAACACAATTCCAAGACCATAACAATAGTTATGGTTTGCAACAACATTGAAGCTACAAAAAACTTACAAATAAACGTGAAAAAATTCCCCATCATTATTCCTCAAAACCATCAGCATCATCAAAACTCAAAGCGTGGCAAACAAAACCCTCCTCTGCCTCCTCCTCAATACAAAAGAATGTTTTCCTACCAACCAATTCAGCCACTCTTTTCGCCGCCCCTGAATCCCTAGGACTCTGATCAACACATTGAACGGTCCTGATCTTAGGCAACACATCACCCATCTTCGAAATGGGCTGAGGAGATCCCTTGTACACCGCCACCACCTCATTAGGAATTTCCCATTTCTTCTTCACTCTAATAGTCTCAGCAGTCTTCTGATTTCTCCCCAAATTTTCACGTGAAGCGCGTCTCTTATCACACCTAGTGCTCTCTTCTTTATCATTATCTGGCCAAGACCTTTTATGAGCAGCATCATTTGTACTCTGATTATAACGGCTAGCTACCATTCTTCCAGGTTTCAGTGGCTTTTTACTCACTGATTTTTCTCCTTCTTTGAAGAGCTTTCTTGGCTGAATAATTGAAAGCACATTATCTTCTTTCTTGACAATCTTTTTAGAACCAACTGTTGTCACCGCTTGTTTTGGAACTTGAACCTTGGACGCTGCCGTTTTGCGAGATTTTGGACTAAGACTCAGACTCTTTCCCTCTCCTTTGTCACCTTCAATTCATCAATTTCTTGGAGCTTCCAGAAACAAGATTTCCTCCGATTCTGTATTGATTTAACAGGCGTTACAATCTCTGGCTTCCCTAACGATGGCCTTGATTTTGCTGCAGAGAAAATCTCAGCCGGCCCTAAGCTCATTCCCCTTCGATTCAGCTTTGATTTAGTACTTGAAAGCAAATTTTCTTCACTTTTTTTCATGTTGAGACTCTGTTTCTGCTCCATGAATTTTGCAGGCACAAATCTTCCTCGTTTTTCGATAGCCTTTGTTTTGATATTAATCTTTTCGAGTCGAAGCGCTTCGAGTCTTGACGATAAGCAACTGATCTCCTTCTCAATCTCCTCAATCTCGTTATCAATCTTTCTCTCATCACGCGTTTCCTCTTCTTTACAAGCACTCCTCAACGGCTTCATTTGTGACTTCTTGATAGAGCTATTCACTTGTAGAGGCTTAGTTGGTACACAAGATTTGAGAGAAGAAACAGGGGATTTGTTTAAACGAGGACTCAGATTCTCTTTACTGCAATCCGATTCAAGAGATTGATTCATGTAAACAGATTCCAAATTAGCCCAAGAACCTTTGATTGCTTTAGAGTTTTCAGATTCTCCATTGTCAAACGCCGCATTGTTCCAAATCTGAAGCTCTTGCCCGTTAAACATATCTGGGTATTGAAGAACACTCATTTCAGGGTACAGGGTAAAGGCGATTCTTGAAAAAACAATTGCTCCTTTTTGAGAAAGAACAAGATTTGAGGGTTTTTGTTTCAGGGAAAGACATCAACTTGGGGAGAGAAAAATCTTTTTGTGGGAATATTTGAATGTAGCGAGATATTTGACCGTTGGGAGAAAAGTTGACGTTAGGGTGTTGGCGAAATCTCGTCCGTTAGTTGCTAAACGGCTCCTATACACGCTCCGATTTGATTTAAAGGTTAAATAGCGATATGAATTCTCAGTTGTTTTCTTGATTAACCGATGGGGTCCACAGAGCGGGTTGTTTTTGCTGTTCGGAAAATCTACAATACAACAGAGGTATCACGTTATCCATACAAAATATAATAATCAATTGTCATATGTATTAAAATATTAAAAAATAATTAAAAATAGATATTAAATCATAAATATTATTTAATAATTTATTACTGATACCACATTATTTATGTCTCAATAGTCAATTGCATCAAAAAATTATTCCAATTTTACCCCCTCACTTCATAAAATTTTAAACAAAAAATAAAATAAAAATAAACGATGCGTTTTGTGTCTAAAGTAAACGATAACGTGCTGCCAGTCTACTACTGGAAATTCCACAGAAATTTCCTAGCAAAATTTAACGTTGCAATGTTAACTAACTCAATTCTCACACAATTTGAAATGTATCCTTTAAACCGCCAATCGAAATGCAACCTAAACCGCCAAAAAAGTGGACGACATCCCCAGCAAGAAAACAAATTTTAAAGGAGAGGCACTCGACAATACTAAATTTTTAGAGGTCTTATGCAGCTCCGCATCGACTGTGGCCACCTCTAATCACAATTATCAATTTCTTTTGTTCAGCGCAGAAGAAATAAAGAAGAATTCATTAAAGAATCGTTCGAGCCTCACAGGAGAATAATTTTGCTTCGTGGCAGTTGATCAATGATCATTCGGAAAACTTGAATAATCTTTTCTGTCTGGAAACGTTTCGGGTTTCTGTGAAATTTGTTGCTTTTAGTGATTAATGGCGTTTTAGTAATTTCATTTCAGAACGGTTTTTTTTTTTCCAAATTTTCTCATATTCGGGTTAGTTTTCACTAAATAATTGGCTTGTGCGTTTTCAGTCATGCCTGTGCACTTTCCCGGTTGATCTCTGGCCTCGTAATTTCTTCTTCTTTGCAGCTCTCGCATTTTGAATTGAGCAATTTCAAATTCGTAGGTTAAAACTTAAAAACTATGGATCAAATGCGGCAAGTATTCCAAGTAGACGTTCTTGAAAGACACGCGGCGAAGGGGAGTGGAGTAATCACGTGCATGTCAGCTGGAAATGATGTGATTGTTTTGGGAACTAGTAAAGGATGGCTTATTAGACATGATTTTGGCGCTGGAGATTCTTTTGGTATTTTTTAACCTATTTTCGATTTTACTTTACCTTTAATTTCGCAAATACTGTGTTCTATTTAATTTGCAAAGAATTTCAACTAGTGGTGGATTTTTGTTGCATTTAAATTAATAGTTAGGCTGTGACAGGATATCTTGATATGATATTGTTGTTTTTCAGCAGAAAGTTTGAATTTAAAAATCCTTTTTGTAAGATGAACTGAGCTGATCGAGTTCTATTCATGAAAGGCTTGAGCTTTCAGTAGAAAAACGTAACTTGATCACTTTAAATTAAGCTTCATTTGAACTATGACCCACTAATAGGGTAATTAGTTAAAATGCCGAATTGAATCAACCTACTATCGTAACAAGCCTGTATCAGCTTGACCCTGTGCTTGATGTTTTAGCATGCTTTTGAGTAGATGTGGAGTTCAATTAGCCCACTCCTAGGATCAGTTCAACTTGATATGATTGAATTCTCATATAAGATGAAGCAATGCCTGATTGCTTTTTGTCCATATGAAAGATGTTGATCTTTCTGTGGGTCGACCTGGGGAGCAATCCATGCATAGAGTATTTGTAGATCCCGGAGGCAGTCACTATATTGCCACCATAGTTGGTAGTGGTGGAGCTGATACTTTCTACTCTCATGCAAAGTGTATTAAGCAAACTGAAAGGTCTTGTTGTAAATGCCATTGCCTGGAGTAGACAACAGATAACATAAAGCAGTATATTAATTTCTTGGAAATTGTTTGCATGTTTTTTACTAGTAAGGTTGGTGTATATTTATTTCCTTCTGCTACTGTATTTGTTTCAACTCATGCAAGTGTGATAGGAGGTTCTGTTTACCGATGGTACGGAAACAGCTTCGCTCTGGATAGACCCATCGGAATCCCATTGGTAGTACGACTATGTGTCTATGGGAATCCGAATCAGGGTAGGTGTATTTGGTCTTAACCTGAGACTTGCATTGCTAATACTTGCGACAATCAGTATACTTTGGTTTTGGTCGCCCGGGGGTTTAACAGGTTCTGTGTACGCCTCTTCTGGGTATACTGAGAATCGTAGTGTATTGGGTGTGATGTCAAGATGAAAGTATCACTCCAGTCATATGGAGATGATGATCACGTAGGATACAGAATTGGTACTCTTAAGTACTGCAGTCATCGGGATAATATGACTAGGTCATGATTATCCGATTATAGAGACTAGTTACCAGAGATCCGATATATGCTTCGTACGGGACAGACACAATTCCAGCCCTAGGCCTAGCATGTGATATCGATACTGGATCGCAATACGCAATACTACGTATACTACGCCTGACAAATATTACATATTCCTTAAAAGAATATTTATAGAGAATTGGGTAGGCACGGTGTTGGGTTTCTAGGTTATCCCAAGATCAAATTAAGCGAATGAAATGTGCGAATACATCAAAATAAAGTAGCGGAATTACTTACTTTGATCGGCTTTAGGATGCGACGAACACAAAAACTTTTCTTCATGAGTTTCGGCCAAGCTCCTCCATGGATGATGTCCAAGCTCCAAGCTTTGATTTGTGATTCCATGCTCATGAATGGGTTTCCCTATCACCTTTGTGAGACCCCTTGGATGTGCTAGCATCATTGAAAAATTTGCCACAAATCTTTCTATTGCTTCTTGTTATTCTCGGCCAAGCCAAGAAAATTAGAGAGAAAATGGCCCTTGGCTGAGATTTGAGGGAGAAGAGATGGAGAGAAGATGTCAAGTGTGTTGTGTAATCTAATACACAAAAATGAAAGTCAAATACCCAAATAATAAAAAATGGTAAATGTCTTTCAAGCCATCACTTTAGTGTGTTTTGATTTTCAAAAATCAAATAACCATTTTCCAAAAATCCCATTTTCCAAAAATGGTACAAGGCTTTTAAAGTCTTCCAACCACCACCATCAATCACAAGTGACAACCATCACATCACTCAAAGTGATGTGACTTCTATCACAAGAATGACTAATGATGTGACGCGTGATGTGACTTGTGGGCCCCACTTGATTCGAAATGCGAGTGGGCCCGCAAACACTCCCGGGCTTTGTTCCATATCGCATGTCTTGTCCAAGTTGTGATTTGTTGGCCAAAGTCAAGATCACTTCTTGTCCATCGACATCGATTACGAAGCTTTCCAAGGTCAATGGGTCCCGCTTAACTGGAATCATTAAGTTTGTTGTGCCAAAGCCAAGGCTTAATTGATTCAGAGGAAAAAAGGTTAGGGAATATATTGGATATATTGGCATATATTAGATATATGTTTCGGATTTGGATGTCCACCTACTGGATCTAGGAATTGGATGAGATCCAATTGATCTTAGAGATCTATCTAGTTAAATATCATACAGTTTGTTGGCCAAAGTCAAGGTTGTGTGTTAATTAACGGGATCCTAGCCCACTAGGAAACAAGGTTCCCGAGTACTCAACAGAGGGTTAGAGGCTCGCCGAAAAATAGTGGGAGGCAAATATTAAATTTGCAATTCGTTTAGATACTTGCCAATACGCGCCCATTTCATTTTTCGTCATTAATTAATAAATATATATTAGTTGGACTAATATTTAATTGTTTTAATTAAACTGTTGGACTTTATTCAAACTACTTCAATTTATAGTTGATTATATAATTGGATTATAGTAATCAATATATTTGAATTTAAATAATCAAATTATAGTTGATTATATAGTTAGACTATAGTAATCATTATATTCAATAGTGCCAGAAATCGTTGATTGAATAGTTGGACTATAGCAATCAAGATAACTGAAAGATTAGTGTTTAAAACATAATCCTGGGTGAAAATGTCATTAAACGGCCTTAATTTTCAGATTGGGAATAAAACCTCATATTAGTCCTGGGAACTGAGAAGTTATTCTATTTGATAGAACAACCTCTTGGGCCTAAGCCCGGAGTTGAGCAAATGGTAGAACATGATCTTTGGAAGATTCATGTGATGATAACTTTAGTGCTCAATCCTTAATGCTTATGCAATGACACTTTAATTCCGTCGTCAGACTAAAGGATTAGATCCTTAAGACATGAAGATGAAATTAAAGATCTTCATAGATCTATTGTAAGATCTTAGAAGTACAAGTACAAAGAGAAGCTCTTTAGCTCGTGTATGTCAGAGGGTACATCTGTCGAGCACTAGGTGTCGCAGATGATTGCTGACATCGATCAGCTAGGTTAGCTGGGCATTACCTACGTGGCCGAGACTACCAAGATTTGATCTTATAGTCTCTACCCGAAAGCTGGGGAAGGTTCATTATGAACCAAGAGAAAACTCTTGGAGAGTTGATGGCTATGCTTTAGAAGGCAGAGCCAGAGCTTCTAAAAGGGGCAAAGGCAAAATCATCACTGTCTTCTGGGAAGACAAATGACATATCCCAAGATGTCTGCCTAAACTGTGGCAAACGGGGTCACTGGAAGCGTGACTGCCGTATGGACAAGGCAGACATGAAGGAAGTGAAGACGGGGCAAGGCTCCGGCTTCAAATATGGTTGTCATAAACATGTTCACTACTGTTTTCAAAAATTGGATTTTTGATACTAAGTGTTGTACATATATATGTAATGATGTGCGGGATCTGCTGATAAGCAGGATACTGACTTCAGTTGAGATCTACCTGCGAGTCGGAAATGGGACAAGAGTCGCTGTTTTAACCGTAAAAACCTAAGTTTAGGAACTACCCTTTGGGTATGCACTTAAATTAGGAAACTGTTATAATGTACCTAGTTTGACTAGAAATATTATCTCTATATCTAAGTTTAACCTGTTGCGGGTATACCCTTATATTCTAGAATACTAAGTGTTTTATTTTATAAAGATGATATTGAGATAATCACATTAGATGTGAATAACAATATTTATATTTTGAATACTTAAGCAATAAGTTTCTCAATTACTTGAAAGAGTATAGTATTCTTTCAAATATGGACTCTTCCCGGAACACCTCAATTTGACGGTGTGTCCGAACTGAGAAACCGAATTTTGTTGGACATGATAAGGTTAATCATGAGTCGCTCTGAGCTACCATTTTCCTTCTAGGGATACGCATTAAACAGTGCAATACTTATTTTGAATAAGGTTCCATGAAAAATCTGTTAGACAGACTTCATATTAGATATGAACAGGAAAGAAACTAGGTTTCTCATTCCTAAAGATTTGGGAATGCTAGGCATATGTTTGGATGATACCAAACTAGAACTCAAATTGGATAAAGTGCCTAATTTGTAATTGGTTATCCTAGAGTAACCAAAGTATAGTACTTATACAACTCACAAGAGAACAATTTAATTGTTGCTCTCCATGCGGTTTTCCTAAGAGGAATACCTATATGCAGTGGTAAGTGGGAGGAAAGTAAAACTCGATGAAAATCGGAGTAATTCTGTTCCAGGCACCGATTCCTTAACGGAACACAAACAGTTCATCAAGGATGAAATTGTACCACAATCTTCAAATACACAAGAACCGCGCAAGTCGTATAGAGTCAGAAAACAACCTGGGAGGTATGGGTTTCTGATCTAACCTCGTAAAGATGTCAATCTTATTGAGGAAGACAAACCGACTACGTATGAGGAAGTGATACGAGGTATCGACTCCCTGTTATGGCAAAGTGCCATGATGTCCGAAATGGATTCCGTGTATACCAACCAAGTTTGGACACTAGTTGATGTACCGGAAGGCATCGTGCCTATTGGTATTATATGTGTCTTCAAGGAAGACATACATGGATGGCAACATACCAACGTACAAAGCTAGGCTTGTAGCGAAAAGGTATCGTTATCAACATTGTGTCGATTACGACGAAACCTTTTAACTCGTTGCCATGGTTAAATCCATTTGGATAATACTTGCTAATGCTGCATGTTTCATTTATGAAATATGACAGCTGAACGTCAAAATCGCTTTCCTTAAACGGAAACCTTTTGGTGGATGTTTACAACATCCTGACGGTTTTGTCGTACCAAAACAAGCAAACAAGGTTTGCAGGTTATTCGATCCATTTATGGATTGAAGCAAGCATTGCGTTCTTGGAACTATATCGTTTTGATGTAATCATAATGGTATATGATTTAATTCAAAACGAAAAATGATTTTTATGTATATAAGAGGGTTAGTGGGAGCGCACTGACAGTGATTGTCCTATATAATGATGACATATCATTTCTTGGAAATGACATTCCCATAATATAATCGGTGAAAGCTTGGTTTTCATGAAAAATTCTCCGTAGAATACTTGGGAGAGACAACCTTTATTCTAGGAATAAGGATCTACTGGGATAGATCTAAAAGTTGTTGGCACTCTCCGAGAACTCGTACATTGAAATAAATGTACGCGACTTGGTGTCTCATATGCTTTGAGCATATGGAGTCACAATCAGGCCAATCCAAGTGATAGTCACTGGATTGATGTTAAGAACATCCTTAAGTATCTTAGAAGAACTAAGAATGCTTTCTTATACTATGGAGAAGGAGAACTTGAAGTGACTGGATTCACTGCTGCAAGTTTCCTAACCGACAATAACGACTATAAGTCGAATAAGGGTACATATATAGTTTGAATAACGGAACAGTGAGCTGGAAATCTTCCAAGCAAGATACTGTTGCCGAATAAACAACAAAAGCGGAATATTGCTGCATTTGAGGCAGCAATAGAAGCATTTTGGGTCTATAATATTCCTAATTAGATTAGGAGTAGTTCTGTTAGCAGCTGAGCTAGGCTACAGCACAGGCTAAAGAACCGCGGTCTCATCAACGATCCAAGTATGTACTTCAACCATTTCATCTGATTCGTAAGATCATACATCGTGGCGATGTGATGATCGAATAAATTGCATCAGATGATAACATTGCAAATCCGCTGACGAAAGCTATTTCTCTGCAGAAATTTGAGCGACCCGTACATAATTCAAGTGTAGAACACTTGAGTGATTGACTATAGGCCAAGTGAGAGATTGTTGGACAATTATGACCCATAGCATCACTATTTGTACAGAACATGGTGTTGTTGTACAAATTAACTATGTGACAAAGGAAATTGCTCTTTTATCATTTGTAATTAGATTACCGGGATATATAAATGATAAAAGTCCATATGATTAGTTCCGGATTGATAAGATATGAGACAATATCAATCCATGAAGGTTTAATCATTAAAACATCCCTAGTCGGAGTATTATCAAGATTGGACATCGATAATGCGGAATAGACTAGTATTGCACTTGTGCATGTTATGGGAGCATAACAGCATAGTTTTCATATATTTAAGTATTTGATACTTATGCAAGTGTAATAGGAGGTTGTGTTTACCGATGGTACGGAAACAGCTTCGCTCTGGATAGACCCCTTTGAATTCCATTGGTAGTATGACTATGTGTCTATGGAAGTCCGAATCAGGGTAGGTGTATTTGGTCTTAACGTGAGACTTACACCGCTAATACTTGCGACAATCAATATACTTTGGTTTTGGTCGTCCAGGGCTTTAATAGGTTCTGTGTATGCCTCTTCTGGGTATATTGAGAATCGTAGTGTATTGAGTGTGATGTCAAGATGGACGTATCACTCCAGTCATATGGAGATGATGGTCACGTAGGATACGGAACTAGTACTCTTTAGTACTGCAGTCATCGGGATAATATGACTAGGTCATGATTATTCGATTATAGAAACTAGTTACCAGAGATCCGACATGTGCTTCGTACGGGGCAAACACAATTCCAGCCCCAGGCCTAGCACGTGACATCAGATAATGGATCACAATACGCAATACTACGTATACTACGCCTGATATAGATTACATATTCCTTTAAGAATATTTCTGGAGAATTGGGTAGGCACGGTGCTTTGCTAGAAGCCAACCATATCTTTTAAATCGGTAAAAACGTAGTACTAGGTACGTACGTGTTCGGATAGTCCGACGACCGGATTTACTGCCAACATATCCAGGGATCTCATGGGTCGCTTCCCAAAGATTCACTGATGACGTATGACTCGCACATAATTAATCTATGATTAATTATAAGAGAGAGAAAATTGATCTGTGATTAATTACAGAGATATTTTATCTGGGATAAAATACTATTTAAAGAGAGAGAACGATTAATTTGGAATTAATCGATAAAATAATATATTTGATATATTAAACGAAATTAAATTTCGACGCGGAATTAAAATTAGATTTTAATTCGGGCGAACGAGTTAATTTAGAATTAATTCGCTAGCGACGTGAATAGTAATTTTGCTAGGCATAATTATTTAATTAAATTTGATTTAATTACGTCGCAACGGAAAATTCGTTAATTCGGAATTAGCGAACCCGAGCCCGGGAGTGTTTGCGGGCCCACTCGCATTTCGAATCAAGTGGGGCCCACAAGTCACATCACGCGTCACATCATTAGTCATTCTTGTGATGGAAGTCACATCACTTTGAGTGATGTGATGGTTGTCACTTGTGATTGATGGTGGTGGTTGGAAGACTTTAAAAGCCTTGTACCATATTGGAAAGTGGGATTTTTGGAAAATGGTTATTTGATTTTTGAAAATCAAAACACACTAAAGTGATGGCTTGAAAGACATTTACCATTTTTTATTATTTTGGTATTTGACTTTCATTTTTGTGTATTAGATTACACAACACACTTGACATCTTCTCTCCATCTCTTCTCCCTCAACTCTCGGCCAATGGCCATTTTTCTCTCTAATTTTCTTGGCTTGGCCGAGAATAACAATAAGCAATAGAAAGATTTGTGGCAAATTTTTCAATGATGCTAGCACATCCAAGGGGTCTCACAAAGGTGATAGGGAAACCCATTCATGAGCATGAAATCACAAATCAAAACTTGGAGCTTGGACATCATCCATGGAGGAGCTTGGCCGAAACTCATGAAGAAAAGTTTTTGTGTTCGTCGCATCATAATGCCGATCAAAGTAAGTAATTCCGCTACTTTATTTTGATGTATTCGCACATTTCATTCGCTTAATTTGATCTTGGGATAACCTAGAAACCTAACACACGACGCTTTGCTAGAAGCCAACCATGTCTTGTAAATCGGTAAGAACGTGGTACAAGGTACGCACGTGTTCGGATTGTCCGACGATCGGATTTACTACCAACATATCCAGGGATCTCATGGGTCGCTTCCCGAAGATTCACCGATGACGTATGACTTGAACATAATTAATCTTGGATTAATTATAAGAGAGAGAAAATTAATTTAGGATTAATTACGGCGAGAATTTTATTTGGGATAAAATTCAATTAATAGAGAGAGAACGATTAATTCGGAATTAATCGATTAAAATAATATATTCGATATATTAATGAAATTAGATTTCATAACGGAATTGAAATTGGATTTTAATTCGGGCGAACGAATTAATTTAGAATTAATTCGCGAGCGACTTTAAATAGTAATTTTGCTAGGCATAATTATTTAATTAAATTTGATTTAATTAAGTCGCAACGGAAAATTCGATAATTCGAAATTGACGAACCCGAGCCCGGAACGTGTTGCGGGCCCACTCGGATTTTGAATCAAAGTGGGGCCCACAAGTCACATCACCTAGTCAACTTTATCTAACTTTTTGGTTGATGTAAGTTGTTGGAGATGGCTTGTTTCTTACACAAGCTTGACTTGTGAAGGACCTTTACTAACTTTGGAAGTTTGGTAATTGTTTTATTGATTTTGGAAAATCAAAAACACATAACACTCCTCACTCTCTCCTTGGCCGAATGCATGGCTTCATTTTTCTCTCAAATGGGCGTGAAGCTTGGCTTCATTTCTTCTTGATTTTTGCTTCAAAAATCTCAAGTGCTATCACACAAAGAATCATATAAAGGTGATAGGGAAACATTCCCTAGAGTTTGGAATCTCAAACTACAAGCTTGGAAGCTCAACATACATCAAAGAGAGGAGCTTGGAGCAACTTCTCAAAGGAAAAGTTTTGAACTCTACACCTACATCCATTCCGATCATTGTAAGTATTTCCGCTACTTCTTTGCGTATTCACACATCTTTATGCTTAATTGATCCTTGGCTAGTTCTTTGAGAACCCAACACAGTCATGGTTTCCTTCTAGTCAATATGCAGCTAATATGAATCAGTCAGAACAGGTTAACCTTTTGTTAAGCTATGCAGGCCCTCCTGATTGTTCAGGTTTGATGAAGTTGATAATGTCAAAGACACGGATGTAGTAGAGCACTGGAATAATATTCATAACTAGAATTTCAATTAATTTTACTTGCAGAAACTGAAAAATATGGCTTGATTCTTGGATTGATTTTACCCCTTTACATAGTTAATATATTTACCACTTCAGTCCTATTCTTTCTCTGCAGATGGAGACATCTAGCTTAAGCAATGGTACAAGGTATTACTTGATGGCTGTTACTCCTACGCGACTTTATTATTTCACTAGATTTGTAACACTTGATGTAAGTTTAGTTCTGGTCTCTTTTCATCCTGTTTGGGTGAAATTGGTCATTTTGTCAGAGAATGAACAAGTAAAATAATTTCATTGTGCCACACTTGCATTATCCAGTAAGGTAAATATAATCCAAATGGTTACAAAATAATTCTAAACCGTTTCTGTAAGATGATTTTATTAATGCATATTTCATGCTTTGTGAATAATTGCAGTGTTCTAAAACGCGCTAGACGCTAGTCGAGCGGCAGCCCAGCGCTTAGCGCCTAAGGCGCCTAGGTGGGGCCTAGGAAATTAGTCGGCAGGTAGTTAAACCTAATATTTTCCAACATTATAAAAAATCCAAATCATATAAATTCAACCAAAATGTAATAAAATATAAAATCCAAACTCAATCCATCAAATATCCTTTAATGAAGACCAGAACTAGAGGCCAAACTCAAAATCGAAAAAAAACAATAAAACAAAGTTAAAGTTACTAAATCTTTTCTAATCATCCTCTAATTGTTCTTCATCCAATTCAAACTCAATTTCATTCTTCTTAGGTTCTCATCAGAATCAAAATGTTCTTTATCAAGTTATCTGTATTCAGCATTCCTAGTGCTTTTTCGAGGTTGTAACATTTCATCTACCGCAGATAAACCTGAACCGGAACCGTCGATTGAACCGAACCTAGAACCGAACCAACCGAACCGAACCAACAAACCGAACTGTTGAGACCGGACCTCGGAATTGAACCGTGGTTTGGTTTCTGAGGAACCGTTGCAATTGCAGCAGTCAAAATAGTGCAACGGTCAATTTGACTCTTGCATAATAATTTTTTAATTTTTTTTTCAATTTTTCTGTATGTATAAATATTTCATATCTCAATTCATTTTTCACATTCCAGTTTCCAACAATTTATTTTACTTCATATCTCAATTAATTTTTTCACATTCCAAGTTTCCAACAATTTATTCTTTGTTATAAAAAAAATATCAAGTGGAGAATCTTCAAGACCAAGGAGAAATATTGCTGATAAGGGTAAGAGCCCTATGTCACCAACACAACAAGATTTTGAAGATACCGATGATTTCGACATGTCAACACCACCATCCAATTTTGACCGTTCTCAAGAAAGTCAATATCAAAGTGTGGCAGAGGATACTGATGGACTAAAAAATCTGATATCTTCAAGAAACACTACAAGAAGATACAAGATCCTAATAACATTTGCAAGATACTGGCTATATGCAACTATTGTAAAAAACAATATTCATTTACCGGCAGTTATGGATCTCTATTGAAGCATATTACAAATAAGCACGATCGAACACAAACCCAAATAGCCGGGTTATTTGGTGGGATTGACATTTATTATCAAGGTTATGTTCAAGATTCAAACATTTGACTATTAGGATTGACATTTTCCATATCCTAGGTCATTTGGTGGGATATAGGATTAAATTTTTTGGATATCGTCTATGGACAGGTTCTTACTTTCTTTTCTTTACTTTCTAACATTTTGCCTCATAAAGTTATCTGTTGTTCTATTTCTTTGTGCAAAACATCTGGATTTTTTTCTTTTGGGTTTTTTTTTTTTGGGCCAGCTTCCCATAGTGTGTCATTTTAATTGATAACAATATGGATTTTGGTTCATTCATCTTTCTTTTTGATTGATGGTAGATATTGTTAACAGAATAGAGGAGCTATTTGGTACAAAAGGAAGTCACTTATATGGTTAAGATTTTAGATTAAGATGATTCATTACTGTTTTATTTATACAGCCTATCAACAAGAATTTATTCTTCGTCAAGTGGTTGATTTGACTTGACGTGATCCCTCCATTTATTTGCTTATGTATTTTGTTTTGTTCAGCAAGGAGAAGCAAAAAGGGCATTGGAAGTGCTTCGATAACTTGCTGTCCCGATAGGCCTTCAGGTGGGATTTGGAACATAGAACCTTATAGGCTTTACCCATCACAGCAAATTGTGTTTCTTCATTGTACTCAAATCATCAGTGATTTATCTTTATCTTTACCCTATGAGCTAGCTGACCTTTCATGTTTGACAGAGACTATTATTCTTGAAAAGGAAATCATTGATGTTCTACTTAATTTGCAGTACAAGTTTGCACCAGATCTTACCATGCTTGATGCATATGAAACTGTGGAGTCATGGATGACCACAAACAACCCAAATCCAAGGAAATTGATTCCTGCAATGATGTGTTATTTAAGTGAACCTCATGTGAAGTAATCTGCGGCTCTCTATTTGCTTATTTTATCTGTTATATGTTTCTTTCACATCAATAAGATGTGAGCTCGTGAAGATCATGAGATTTTTTTTGTTGTCCTGGTTATAAGTTGCATACCCTTCCCAAAACCCACAGTGTGGGAAGCCTTGGGCCATCCTAGTTATAAGTACATCTCCTATGTGAATGTATTAGAGTTCAAAGCAGTTGCATCTGAGTTAAAAACTGTGTATGATACAGTACAGGGGCCACTGCCGGATTTCCTAATTTATCTTACCCCATTGGCTTTTCACTGAATTCATGTGTTAGCGTTTGCAGTTGTGCACATTTTGTTTAAAATTTTTTCCTTACTGGAAATTATGTTTTGGCACTGTTAATTGTTATTGTTTCTTGTTTCATTAGGAAGGCATTGACATTATAACTTTGACATAATGGATTTATTTTTCAATTTGACACTTGAAGTGTATATTTTTTGCAACTCATTAAAATGCAGAAATGAAACCTATGAAGTCATCAAATATCTAGAGTTATGTGTTCATCGCTTGCATAATGAGGATCCCGGAGTTCACAACTTGCTGCTTTCTCTGTATGCCAAGCAGGTTGAGATGCTTATTATAGTATTATAAAATTAATTTTTGAAGCAACACTACCAAATTATAGTTATATGTGGTGTTCACATGCTCTGTCCCATAAAATAATTTGATTGTATCAATGTTGGGTGAATTTTATTATTACTACTATATCTGTTTATATCTGTGAATCCATGTCTCACCATTGAATGCCATGGATTTGATATTTTTTCTGAACATTCTTATCTTTATGTCTAAAATTGTTGTTGTGTGAAGCCAAGATAAAATGATGACATTTTATTGCGTGTTCCATTGTTTCTGTTCTGTGGTGTGTTTATCTGCATGAGCATATCTTTGTTGAAAACATTTAGATTCTTTAATGAGGAAATCTCAAAGATATTTAAGTAACGTCCAAAGTATGTTTGAAATTATGTCAGCCCATGGATAAAGAAAAACGGTTTCAACATCAAAACTGCAAAAACTAGAGCACTCGTAAAATACCGGATTCAAAATTGTGACCAAGATTCCCCCGTTGGTTTAATACTCGATTCATAACTAGAAAGGTTCTCCAGCCCTTTGTTAATCGGAGCTAAAACTGCGAAAATTAGAAATGCTAAAATAGGAATAACTCTTGATATCATATCTGCGTGTGCATATCTTATTTATGCATATTGCAGATGATGTGATTACGTAGAAGTCATTAGACAACACAATGCTAAGTCTTATTCTCTCTTTGTTTTTTAAAGCATTTAACTTTAATTTTCCTCCTTGTATTAAATTAGGAAGATGATAGTGCTCTTTTGCGCTTCCTACAGTGCAAATTTGGGAAAGGACTTGAAAATGGCCCTGATTTCTTCTACGATCCCAAGTATGCCTTGAGCCTTTGCCTCAAGGAAAAGCGAATGTGTGCCTGTGTTCATATTTACAGCATGATGTTTATGCATGAAGAAGAAGTTGCGCTTGCTTTACAGGTGATATGTTATCCTAATGTTTTTGTGGTTCCACTTTATATTGTTTATCCAATTACTTCAGTTTGTTTATATCTGTTCTATAATAGTCCTTTCATATTATGTATCATTTTGTAACTAATGAAATTGTTGGAATTTTGACTCAAAACCTGTTGTTCAAATCATTTACTTACAGTTTCATATGGATGAATGTGGTTCTAGAAATGCGGCACATCTGCTGGTTGTAATATACATATATTAAGGGACTCTATCAATTTCACACTGCTGGGGATGGGAATTAGGGGATGGACTGGGAAAAAGCTTCCCACAGGTCTTTCTCATGGGAAGTTTCTGTGGGGTTGTTTGGGTAATTTTGATGAGGCATGTTATATTCACAGTCAATTATGTATTATAAATTTTCTTTGATTTCAAATTCATAGGGATTGGGTTTAAGCGACTTCAACTGTACCATGTCAAAAGTACCCGTCAAAAGTTTGGAACTTATCTTAGGTGGATCTCAGGACAAGGAAAATTTGTAAATTTATTTTCATGATATTCTTGCTTGTTAAAGCTAAAGTAGGAACATGTGGAGTGTCATTAGTTAGTGCTTGAGTTGTCTTTCCATATCTGTTTTTAGTTTAACATTATATATCTTGTACTAGTTCTTTAGTAATGCAATACAATGTAGACTTTTATGCTTTTCTCATTGCCCATATGGCCATTATCTTTCTCTCTGTTAACATTGCCGACGTACATTCTAGAAGATGTTCTAATTGCACTTTCTACTTTTCAGTACTAGGTTGACCCGGAGCTGGCTATGGCTGAAGCTGATAAGGTTGAAGATGATGAAGACTGTAGGAAAAAGCTTTGGCTCATGGTTGCAAAGCATGTAATTGAGCAGGAAAAGGGAACTAAAAGGGAGAATATTCGGAAGGCAATTGCATTTCTGAAAGAAACTGATGGACTTTTAAAGATTGAGGAAGAAACTGATGGACTTTTAAAGATTGAGGATATATTACCATTCTTTCCAGACTTTGCTTTGATTGATGACTTCAAAGTATGTTTCTATAATTTGGGTTTTGTTAATAGTGTTCAGTAATCTTATCCACTCTTATATTTAGGTAACAACTCTATTTTGGTATAATTTAACCATTCTTGGCATATAAAACATCTATGTATGTATAACGCGTATTACTGTTTTTTATTTTTATTTTTTTTTGCGTTCACAAAGTTTTTGATAGTTTTTATGGAAGGCCACATTTACTCTGTTTTCTGTGGTAATTCATATGTACGCTCTTTCTGAAGTTTGTTCTTTCATCTAACGGTTGAATGTTAATTTCTTAGTTCTTATGTGTGTATGTAGGAAGCGATTTGTTCATCACTGGAGGATTACAACAAACAAATTGAACTGCTTAAACAGGAGATGAATGATGCAACACATGGCGCTGACAACATCAGAAATTATATCAGTGCACTTGCTCAAAGATATGCTGTCATTGACTCTGATGAGGACTGTAGGGTATTGCTCCTCCTTATATTTGCTTTTGTTTGACACCGTTGACTTGATGCAGGAAGTTACACTTCATGTCCTATTTAAAAACATACTTTTGTCTGGACATGTTTCAAATGGAACTAAACAAATATAATGCTCAATTTGATTCACTTTGAAGTTGCGCCATATAGTTTGCCTAGAGCTCTTGATTTGTTCCAACATGGTGCCATCTTTTCACTCTGTTCCCTTTTAGGCGAAGTACCATTTCATTTCTTTTGGAGTTTTTACAAGATTATGAGTGAAACTTTTATTGGTTTCATTTCGATCTTTATTCTCCTCTGTGGTACTATCCAGGTTATTGAATCTTATTATTTAACGTTATGCCTATATTTTGATTATGGCATCTTACTCTGTAAATCATCAGGTTTGCAGACGAAAAATCTTGATAGCGGGTGGGGATTATCGCATGGCTCGGAGTTACGCATCAGTTGGGCCAATGGCTCCTTTCTATGTATTTCCATGTGGACATGCTTTTCATGCACAATGCCTGATTGCCCATGTGACCCGGTGCTCCAATGAAACTCAAGTTAGTAGTGGTGATAGCTTTTTATTCTCATAGGTTATAAGTGGATGTGGTTGGGCTGGAATATCATGGCTTCTGGTTGGTTTTTCATTAGCCACACAAAAGATGTAAAATTTGGTATACAAATACGGATTCACGCAATAGCATGGGATCAATATATGCTGAGACTTGCAAATTTGCTTCTGAATATCTGCAGAAGAAATTTAGTCTATACACCTGATCAGCTAAAGATGTCACCAGGTCTGACAACTTTTGTTGACTTTAGGATTTGAATAAACTTATTTCTCCCTCTCTTTTATAGTCTAAGCGTCCATGGACTGCTGATAAGGTCATATATTGTGCAATCTTTGTGAATTTCCTATGTACAAAAAAAAAAATTAAAAAAATTAATACTGAGATTGATTAGATGATGTCCATGCAGTTATAGGATGATTATTCTATAGTATAGTTACCATGCACCTGCACCTCACCGCATCCGACCCCACGTTAAACATATCACCTCATATTTGAACTCTTTACCTCTTGCTTTAAGGGCAAGAGACCAACCAACGGGATTATCATTTGGGGATTTATGTGATTATTCTCATTTCAAGATTTTCTTTTCCTTTTCTTTTAAATGGTTTTTTGTAAAAATGTTGCAGGCAGAATATATATTGGTTTTGCAGAAACAACTCACTCTAATGGGTGGCGAAGTCGTGAAGGATTTAAATGGTGGCACAACTGAAGATTCCATAACTAGCTTGAACCCAATAGATGAGGTTTGTTTTCTCATTTCTAACTTCGAAGTTACATTTAGGTTAACATACATCACTGAAATTGAAAAGTCAGAAGTAAGATTCTTCGTCTAATTGCCTATGACATTACATTGGATTTTCATTCCATTGCCTTTTGATGAGCTCCAGAGTACAGCTGAGTTGCTTTCTGTTGAACGTGAAAGTTGTCTTCGTCTAATTGCATGATGTTGTATTGTGTTTTCTCTTATTATTATTATTATTATTTTTTTTTTTTTACTTTTTTATTTTTTATGTGTTCTCCGGAGTACAGCTGACTTATCTCATTAATTCTGCATGGAAACATGGAATTTATATGGCTGTTGTAGTGAGTGACCTACTGACCTCATACTTTTAGTTGATTCAGGAAGTAATGGTTTTCAATGTTTGAATGAAATTGACTGATTCAATTGACTTTTTTATTCTTGAATTTGATCGGCAGCTTCGATCACAATTAGGCGATGCAATGGCCCGCGAGTGACCATTTTGTGGTGATCTAATGATCAGTGAGATCTCTTTGCCATTTATTGCTCCTGAGGGGTTACTTCATGGGAGATAAAAACCACACACATAACCTTGGAAACCGTAGTAGCCTCTCATTCAACCTGTGTATAACAAGCTCCATGCATATGTCCAAGGAACTAGTTGAAGACCAATTATTGGTAGCTCTATCATCTTTCTCTTCGAGTACAACATTGCGTTTTTTCCTGATTTTTATTAATTTATTTATTTTCGTCTCATTTTTGGATAACTTACTCATTAGGCTCCCCTTATGCATGTAATATTACGTCTACAAAGAGGGTGGCCATCTTGAATATGATGTTTCATATTTGATCTGAATTTTGGATCCATTGAACAAATACCCGATTAAATTCAGTTGGCTATAAATTATTAATCCAATATACTATAATTTTTAAAAAGCTCACTGACTCAGTTCAGGCTTCTTTTGCTTCAGTTTGATCACTGACTTGTTTCTTATCGTTATATACTCGTATTTAACCACCACTAATTTTTAGTTCACCAAAACTCTTGGGGGTGGTGGTGACATTTTCAAGAGTTTCATTGGTAAATACTTCACTACTTGTATGACAAATGCAATCAAAGCAAAATTGCATCTCCCAAATCACAAGTTCCACCTTGCAAGAAAATTGGAAGCTTGACCGAAATGAAAATGGATGCATAAAATGATAAAAGAAGAAACAGCTGAAGTTTTGGAGTCCAATTTGAATTAGTTATATATTACATCATGTTATATCTTCTACTCTGTACAATTTTTACAATTTTTACCGATTAGCTCATAACTCGTCCGTTAACACCGAGTCGGGCACTCTCTTAGCATCTTCTCCTCTCAACTCACCACCGAGTCAACGAAACTTTTTGACTCGAAATCCCGGGGAAGCCTTAAATTAAATCACCTTCAGACCTGACCCCAGCAGTTCAAGTACATGACTCGGCGGAGAGATTCGTCCGTCTGAGCATCGCGACTCCCGGCCACTCCGGAAATATCGGAACCCACCATCCCGGAAAGCGGACGAAAATCGGAAGCATCTTTAGGGGAAAAGAATCTTTTCTTGCCGTGGTGAAGAGACGCAAGGCCGTTCTTCATTTTGCAGCCCTGGTCTGTGTGGCCTTGGACCACTGCCACGGTCGCCGCCATCCACACCCGGTTCAGGTAACCCATTTTTCGGCCAAATATCTGATTTATATAACTTACTATTTGTTTTGTTAATCCTCTCCTTGAGTGTTCGTTTTGAGTGTGATTTATATAGAAGGGGATTGGGGAGAGAAAGAGAGAAGCAGTTTTGTAAAACCAATAGTGGTTTTGGTTTATGAGTTGTTGGCGATTTGGTCGAGGCTGTTTTGTCCTTTTTCGTTTTTGGATTATTGTAATTCACGAGTTTCTCAACTCAAGTAAGCTATATCGCGAGATATGGAATGAAAAGGCAAATGGCAATTAAAAATCGTGAACGATACGAGATGTATGGACGAGGCTACAATATCACGAGATATCACTGTAGTTTGTTGTGGGTGCAAGAATGGGATGTGTAGCAGGTACGGGGGGGCCAGGTGGCGGCCTTATCCGATATGATATTCGATGACTCATGTCCATACCCCAATAGTCATTACACTGGGACCCACGGGAATAATTTTTATTTTAGATATTATTGAGGATAAGTCATGTCGTTTTCATGACTAACAAAGTGCAAGGAGCTACACGTGGTGAGACGTTGATTTTGCCACAGTGGCTCTCTCCTTATGGGTTGCCTCAGTAACACCATGTACGCATCACGTGCTCCTTCGTCGTTTCATTATCTTCTTTCTTTTATTGGACAGTTTACCCTAGAAAGACATACAATTGCGGTTTCAAATCGTAACCAAAACATTGATCAACTGTTAATCAATCGGATCACAAACTGTAACAGAATCGAATGGATCTGGTTCGATTAAGGTTAGGCTCTAAACCAGCGGTTGGATCGGTTCGAATCGTAACTGTTATGGTTCCGATTCGAACCGTTAACAGTACAAACCGTTAGTCGTTACAGTTTACGGTTTGAACTGTTAAACATTTATTTTTATAATAATAAATTTTAAAATGTCTAATTTACTCATCCCAATAATTATATTTTGGGGGCATTTTAGTCATCATAAAAAAAAAAATCAAAAAACACTATAAATAACTCTTTAACTCATTTTTCAAAATAATAATTCAATCAATTTATTCTCTCATTATTTCAATCTCTTCATTATAATGGCAAGCTCATCACACAACACACATTCACGAGGCTGAGAATACCACTCAACATGCTACCGGCGAAACGACTTCACGTATTCAAGTGAGAAATCGAGGTTCTAAAATGTTTACAAAATATTTCACTCTCGTCTGAATGATGTCACTGGTGAGAAGAATGATGTTTGCAATTATTGTGGAAAAATTTACACACTCCGGTGGGTATGGAACTATGACGGGTAATATGAGGAGTACCCATAAAGTTGAGTTTCAGATTGATATAATACAAACATAAATGACAAGGTTTTCTGCTTCCGGTCTAGGTTCTTCTTCTTCTACTAAATTATTTAAATATAATGAATCTCAATGGAAAGATAATCTAACTAAATTTATTGCCATGGAACATTTAGTTTTTACTTTTGGTGAATAAACGTCTTTTAATGTTTTAATACATGAAAATTTGAATCATGTTGCATTTAAACTTATTAGGATGACATGTAAAAGAAAAATGATAGAATTGTATGCAAAATGTCAAAATAATTTAAGGGAAATATTTTTTAAACTTAAAGGTCGTGTTTCAGTTTATAATAACATATGAAGTGACCATTGGCAGTCACATTCATACATGAGTGTGACATGTCATTAGATTGATGTTTCGGCTTTTTGATGATGCATACGCTGCACATAATATTTATGTAATGATTGGTAATATTTTACAACAATATGGATTAGTGAAAAAAATTTAACTATTAGATTTGATAATGCATTGGCTAATACTAAATCGATTAATGAACTTAAAGCTATTTGCTAACCAAATTTAGGAGATAAATTTTTCCATGTTCGACGTGTATGTCATATTTTGAATTTATGTGTACAAGATGGTTTGAAATCATTAAACTCTCATATTGCACTTATTAAAAAAAAACAATTAATTTAATTTGGTCGTCTTCTAATATTAGAAGAGAATGATGTGCTTTTTGTAAGCAAAATGGTGTTAGGCCGAAAAAATTCGACTATGATGTTCCAACTCGTTGGAATTCTACTTATTTTTTATTAAATGAAAATTTTGAATATAAAAATTTATTATGTTCATTTGTTGCTTACTATCAATATGATGTAGTTTTAATATCTCAGTCATTGGGAAATTTGTTCAAAAAATTTAGAGATTTAAAAGTTTTTAATGATGCTACGAATATTTTAAGTGGTGTTTATTATCCAACTTCAGATATTTTTCTCCTTACAAGTCTTGACATTGTTGGGGTATTAGCCGAACCTAATAATAATAGCAACGAATTTGATGATGTTTTTGATGATCCTAACAACGAATTTGATGATCTCAACAATGAATTTGAGGATCCTTCAAATGCAATTAAAAAATGTGTTGCATCAATGAGGACAAAATGACTTAATTATTACAGAGACAAACCATGATCCGTCGTGGTCATGATTCGTCAGTTGTTGTCTTGGTTGAGACATTCCATGGCTTAGATGGAATCAAGCAAAATCTATCGAGTCGTTTCTTAGGAAGTCCATTGCTTCTGTAGGTATGCTTTAAGTTTTTCCTAAACTGTCTTTTTGGATTTTCAGGCTAGCGGATTGCTCTAATTTTTGCCTGGGCCGCCTTTTCAGGTTTTCAACCCAGCAAGCTAACCTTTTTTTTAGGTGTGGCTTCAGGAGAAACTGAACCTTATCACTCCTCCACCTGCTTCTGTCTTTACATTTTATGGTCTCTTCCATCATCTTGTTCGTGCCTTGGAGAAGAAAGGTGTTTCCCACGACATGTGGAGAGAGTGGCTACAACAACTGTCGAATACTGATATCTCGTGGATGTGCCCTTGGTGGCGTCTCCGCTATGTTACTTTGGATTTCTTGGTCACTTCGTACCTATACCAGGCCTCTATACCAGTCTTTTCTATCTGCTAGCCACGCTTTACCAATAATATAGGTGTCCCCTGCCTCATGCTCCTGAAAGACGTACCTTTCAAGGCGGTCAAGTGTCTCGTTCCTTCTTGGGTCGTTTCTATAGTAACTAGGTTGATTGTCGCGTTTGGACTATTTTATCCCCGAGTCTTCTAATGCACCGGATGACTCTGCAATCAGCTCTACTGATTTTGGTCCCAGAATAAAAGGACAAAGGATATGATTCATGCATGCTTGTTCTAAACTCTTTTTCTTGTCGATATAGGATACCAAATCACACAAGAATCTTGTCGATATAGGATGCCTGAGACATAGCTAATAGTCGTCTCTTGCGATCCTGAAGAATCTTGATCCCAAGTACATAACTGACATCTCCCAAATATTTCATTTGGAATTAGTTATCTAGCTAGGATTTCACGTCCAATAATATTTTTACATCATTCACAATGTGTAAAATATCATCGACGTACAAAATGAGAAAAACCACCTTACAATTAATGACATGCTTGTATACACAAGACTTATCGACGTTCTGCTCAAAATCATAAGGCTTGACTATGGTATCAAATCTTATGTTCCAAGATTGAGAAGTCTTCTTGAGTCCATACATGGACCTTTGCAGCATGAAAGGAATAAGAGTTATTCTAATATATATTAATCAATTGAGATTGTCTCGATCTATCATGCAAATACTTGACCTACCTTACGACGACACTTATTTGTGGGATGATAGATTTCCGTGGCATAGTAATTCTCTTAGGTTTCTAACTCATTATTCATTATTCATAATTCATGGTTCATGTATCATGTTTAATTTTATGCCTAAATGTTTGATAATTTTAATATGCGATGAATGAATTTTAAATACATGTTTACTTTATTTTATTTCAGTCATGGTTTCTCCAATAATTGCCATTCTCTTTAATGATAAATTAACGGGAGAAAATTATGTCAAATGAAAAATTGGTCTGTGAAGACTTTTAGTTTGTCCTGAGGAAGGAGTTGTTAGTGTTCCTAGAACATGCCAAGATTTTCTAAGAGTGATTTGTGTGTGAATAAATCAAAAGGGAGTTGCAGAATACTCACATTAATCGGATTGAGTTCAAAACTTTTTCCTTTTTTGTTGGATGTGTTGGATGCTTCGGAGCTTGAGATCGATTCCAAACTCTCGGGTGAGTATCCCTATCACCTTCACTTGACTCCTTTAAGTGCTAGCTTGAACAAAAATGAACCAAAATCGCCCTCTAAGAGAAGCAAGATTCGGCTTAGGAGAGAGGGTTCCAATCGGCCTTGGTGAGACAAGGCCATTCGGCCAAGAACAAGGCCATTCAGCCAAGAACCATGGCCATTCGGCCAAGAGGAGATCCAATCGTCCAAGATCAATGGCCATTCGGCCAAAGTGCTTCAAGGCCATTCGGCCAAGGTTAGGGAGAGAAGAGAGAGAGTTTTGTTTTGTGTATTTGTTTTCTAAAAACTTAATACCAAAAGTCAAACTCAAAAGGTTTATATCCTTTTCCAAAAAGAAATACAAAGTGTGTTGGACAAGTTTATAACAAAACCCATCAATCATTTCTATCACCAAAAGGTGACTTATGATGTAAGTTGGTGGGCCCCACTTTAAAATTCAAAATTCAAGTGGGCTTACTCAACACACTTCGGACTCGGGTTCGTTTAATCCGATTAAACGAATTTCCCGTCGCAACGTAATTAAATCTAATTTAATTCAATTATAATGCCTAGCAAAAAAATATGGGAGTCCCTCGCGAATTAATTCCAAATTCATCATGTTCTCTCTTCTTGACGATTTTAATCCCAGATAAATTCTCGACGCAATTAATCCCAGATTAATTATTTCTCTAATAATTAATTCCCAGATTAATTTATCTCTCTCATAATTAATCCCAGATTAATTCTCGCTCTCTCATAATTAATCCTAGATTAATTCTGTTCGAGTCAAACATCATCGGTGAATCTTTGGGAGGCGACCCAAGAGATCCATGGATATATTGGCAGTAAATACGGTCATCAGACTATTCGAATACGTGCGTACCCGGTACCACGTTCTTACCAATTTACAAGACATGGTTGGCTTCTAGCAGCACCGTGCCTACCCAATTCTCCAGAAATATTCTTTAAAGGAATATGTAATCTTTGTCAGGCGTAGTGTACGTAGTATTGCGTATTACGATCCAGTATCTAATGTCACATGCTAGGCCTGGGGCTGGAATTGTGTCTGCCCCGTGCGAAGCATATATCAGATCTCTGGTAACTAGTCTCTATAATCGGATAATCATGACCTTGTCTATTATCCCGATAGCTGCAGCATAGAAGAGTACCAGTTCCATATCCTGCTTGATCATCTTCTCAATATGACTGAAGTGATACTTTCATCTTGACATCACACCCAATACACTACGATTCTCAGTATACCCAGAAGAGGCATACACAGAACCTGTTAAAGCCCTGGATGACCAAAACCAAAGTATACTGATTGTTGCAAGTATTAGCGATGTAAGTCTCAGGTTAAGACCAAATACACCTACCTTGATTCGGACTCCCATAGACACATAGTCATACTACCAATGGGATTCCGAGGGGTCTATCCAGAGCGAAGTTGTTTCCGTACCATCGGTAAACAGAACCTCCTATTACACTTGCATGAGTATCCAATACCCAAATATATGAGAACTATATTGTTACGCTTCCATAACACGCACAAGTGTAATACTAGTCTATTCCGCATTATCGATGTCCAGTCTCGATAATACTACGACTAGGGATATTTAATGATTAAACCTTAGTGGATTAATACTGTCTCATATCTTATTAATCTGGTACTAATCATATGGACTTTTATCACTTATATATCTCGGTAATCCAATTACAAATGATAAAAGAGAAATTTCATTTGTCACATAGTTAATTTGCACAACAACACCATGTTATATACAAATAGTAATGCTATGGGTCATAATTATCCAACAATCTCTCACTTGGCCTATAGCCAATCACTCAAGTGTCCTACACCTGAACTATGTATGGGTCGCTCAAACTTCTGCTGAGAAATAGATTTCGTCAGCGGATTTATAATGTTATCATCTGATGCGATTTATTCGATCGTCACATCGCCACGATGTATGATCTTACGGATCAGATGAAATAGTTGAAGTACATACTTGGATCGTTGATGAGACCGTAATTCTTTAGCCGGTGATGTAGCCTAGCTCAGCTACTAACAGAACTATACCTAATCCAATTAGGATTATATTGATCCAAAATGTTTCTTTTGCTGCCTCAGCTGCAACAATATTCTGTTTTTGTTGTTTATTCGACAACAGTATCTTGCTTGGAAGATTTCCAGCTCACTGTTCTGTTATTCAAACTAAATATGTACCCTTATTGCGACTTAAAGTCATCTTTGTCAGTTTGGAAACTTGCAACGGTGAACTCAGTTACCTCAAGTTCTCATTCTCCATAAATTAAGAAAGCATCCTTAGTTTGTCTAAGATAATTAAGGATGTTCTTTACATCAATCCAGTGACCATCACCGGATTGGCCTGATTGTGACTCCACATGCTCAAAGCATATGAGACACCAGGTCACGTACATATCTTTCAATGTACGAGTTCTCAGGAGAGTTATTTGCAGCATTCTAGATCTATCCCAGTAGATCTTTATTCCTAGAATAAAACCTGTTTCTCCCAGGTATTCCATGGAGAATTTTAATGAAAGCCAAGCTTTCACGGATTATATTGCTAAGAAGCAATACATCATCAACTTATAGGACATTTATTGTCAGTGCACTCCCACTAACCTTCTTATATACACAAGAATCATATTCTTTTTGAATTAAATCATATACCATTATGATTACATCAAAACGCTGGTTCCAAGAACGCAATGCTTGCTTCAATCCATAAATAGATCGATTTATCTTGCAAACCTTGTTTGTATATTTTGGTACGACAAAACCGTCAGGATGTTGATAAACATCCTCCAAAAGGTTTCCGTTAAGGAAAACAATTTTGACGTCCATGTGCCATATTTTATAAATGAAATATGTAATATTAGCAAGCATTATCCAAATGGATTTAATCATGGCGACAAGTGAACAAGTTTCGTCGTAGTCGACACTATGTCGTTGACGATACCCTTTCGCTACAAGCCTAGCCTTGTACGTTCATATGTTGACATGCATGTATGTCTTCCTTGAAGACTCATATAGTACCAATAGGCACAATGCCTTCCGGTACATCAACCAGTGTCCAAACTTGGTTGGTATACATGGAATCCATTTCCAACTTCATGGCACTTTTCCATAAAAGGGAGTCGATACCCTGTATCATTTCCTCATACGTAGCCGGTTCGTCTTCCTCAATAAGATTGACATCTTCATGAGGTGAGATCAGAAACCCATACCTCCCAGGTTGTTTTCTGACTCTCTCCGACCTACGCGGTTATTGTGTATTCGAAGATTATTGGTACAGTTTCATCCCTGATGAACTGTTGGTGTTCCATGAAGACTCGGTGCCTAGAACAGTATTACTCCGATTTTTATTGAGATTTACTTTCCTCCCACTTACCACTGCATATAGGAATTCCTCTTAGGAAAACCGTATGGAGAGCAACAATTACATTGTTCTCTTGTGAGTTGCATAAGTACTATACTTTGGTTTCCTTAGGACAACCAATCACAAAATAGGCACTTATCCGATTTGGGTTCTAGTTTGGTATCATCCAAACATATGCCCAGCATTCCCAAATCTTCAGGAATGTGAAACCGGGTTTCTTTCCTGTTCATATCTAATATGAAGTCTGTCTAACAGATTTACATGGAACCTTATTCAAAATAATTATTGCATTATTTAATGTATATCCTCAGAAGGAAATTGGTAGCTCAGAGCGACTCATCATTAACCTTGCCATGTCCAAAAAAAGTTCGGTTTCTCTATTCGGACACACCGTCAATTGAGGTGTCCCGGGAGGAGTCCACCGTGAAAGAATACCATACTCTTTCAAGTAATCGAGAAACTTATTGCTTAAGTATTTTACACTATGGTCCGACAGTAATGTTTTTAATACTTTTACCGGTCTGTTTTCTTACTTCGTGTCGAAACTCTTTGAATTACTCAAAAGTTTCTGACTTGTGTTTCATAAGATACACATAACCGTAACGCGATGCCACATCTGTAAAGGTTACGAAATATTCATATCCACCTCTAGTCTAGCTAGACATGGGCCCACTTACGTCACTATGAACGAGGGCTAACAGATCGGTGGCACTTGCACTTTTACCAAGTAAAAGGTGTTTTAGGCACTTTGCCTAATAAACTAGATTCGTAGACATCATTTGAATTAGAATAAAATCTGTCATAGTATCCATTTTTCGAAAGTGTGGATATACGAGTCTTGTTAATGTGTCCCAGACAACAATGCCACTTTTAAGTCTCAACAGATTTATAAAGTTTGAGCTTTTTTTCATATTATATGTTTGAGATTAATTTATATTCTAAATATAAATATTGTTATTCACATCTAATGTGCTTATCTCAATATCATCTTTATAAACAAAACACTTAGTGTTCTAGAATATAAATGTATACCCGCAACGGGTTAAACTAGATACAGAGATAATGTTTCTAGTCAAACTAGGTATATTATAACCGTTTCCTAATTCAAGTACATGCCCAAAGGGCAGTTCCAAAACTTAGGTTTCTATGGTTAAAACAGCGACTCTCGTCCCGTTTCTGACTCATAGGTCGATCTCCACTGAATTCAGTCTCCTGCTAACAGCAGATTCTGCACATCAGTACATATTTATGTACCACATCTAGTATCAAAAATCCAATTTTGAAACTAGTAGTGAATATGTTTATAACAAACATTCTTGAAGCCAGAACCTTGTTCTGCCTTCACTTCCTTCATGTTTGCCTTGTCCATACGACAGTCACACTTCTAGTGACCCCGTTTGCCACAGTTTAGGCAGATAACTTGGGATATGTTCGTTTAAGAAGCTCTGGCTTGCATAACGGATTGAGCACTAAATTTATCATCACCATGAGTCTTCCAAAGCTCATGCTCCACTATTTGCTCAACTCCAGGCTCAGGCCCGAGAGGTTTCTCTAACAAATAGAATAACTTCTCAGTTCCCAGGACTATCCTGAGGTTCTATTCCCAATCTGAAAATTGAAGCCGTTTAAAGATATTTTCACCCAAAATTATGTTATAAACGCTAATATTTCAATTATCTTGATTCCAATAGTCCAACTATCCAATCAATGATTTCGGGTACAATCTAATGTAATGATTACTATAGTCTAACTATATAATTAACTACAATTTGATTGGTTAAATTCAAATATATTGATTACTATAATCCAATTATATAATCAACTATAAATGAAGTAGTTTGAATACAGTCTAACTGTTTAATTAAAACAACAATTGAATATTAGTCTAACTAATATATTTAAATAATTAATGACGAAAAATGAAATGAGCGCGTATCGACAAGTATCTAAACAAAATTGGAAATTTAATACTTGTCTCCCACTATTTTTCGGCGAGCCTCTAACCCTCTGTGGAGTACTCGGGAAACCTAGTTTCCTAGTGGGCTAGGATCCCGTTAAATAACACACAACCTTGACTTTGGCCAACAAATTGTATGAAACTTAACTAAGTAGATCTCTAAGATCAATTGGATCTCATCCAATTCCTAGATCCAGTAGGTGGACCTCCAAGTCCGAAACATATATCCAATATATGCCAATATATCTGATATATTCCCTAACATTTTCCTCTGAATCAACTAAGCCTTGGCTTTGGCTCAACAAGCTTAATGAAACCAGTTAAGCGTGACCCATTGACAGTGGGAAAGCTTCGTAATCGAGGCCGATGGACAAAAAGTGACCTTGAGTTTGGCCAATAAATCACAACTTGCCCAAGGCGTACGATATGGAACAAAGCCTTCATGATTCAAACACATCCGCGATGGACAAAGGTCTTGAATTTGGCCAACAAACCAATGCCAATCTTGGATCTTGAGAGAGAATCACTCAATGAAAGGAAAAATGCTTAATATAAAATTAGGGTTTTTGTCACGATATGGCAACCAATTTATTATCTTTAATTAGGTCTCATCATACAACCTTAAGCATGCATTCTAAAAGCATAATAAGGCACGATAAAATTTAATAATGATATGCGGATGGATATACAACAAACTTGTTCCTAGAACAAATCTCTCCATTTCCTCTCTCCCGCTAGCACTATTCATACTTCTACCCAATTACATAATACTTCTAAAGAAACCTCATTTACATTGAGGGGAATAGGTGAGAAGAGAAATACAATGAGAAAATAGGTAATAGGCTGGACACGCAGGTCTAATTTAATAAATTCTAAATTTATTACAATAATTTCCAAAATTGCCCTCACCCTTCTAATATTCATCCGATATACATTATTCATTCATACATCCAAGTATTCACACAAAGCATGTTATCAATCAATCTAATCCAATTAATTAATCTTTGATTAGTGACCATCCAATGTTCAAACAACGATTTGATTTGCGCGAGTCCAACTCGTTTAAGAATAAATACTCAAAGTACGTATTCTTGAATTATATCGAACTACAACTTTAAATCCAATTTAAATTATATTCAATACTAATTCATATTTAATTCCAAATTAAATAATTACACTTTTAAAAGTACCTTTTAGACTTGGATTCCAAATCCAATCTATATGGGTCTCAAAGGCCCAATTAGTATCCAATATTATTCAATTAAAGTCCAATTACTTCTTTAGGTACGGGCTTTGGCAATTATGGGTCAAACCCAAGATGCCAAGGCCAAATTAGGAATCACCCTATGCCAAAAATCAATTTAAGCCCATTAGGCCTAATTTAAAATTTTAAAGGCCCAATTATCATATTTGGACTTTATGGAAATGGTTTTAGGCCCAATTGGATCCAACCAATTATCTTAAACCAAACTTGGCCCAACCAAGCCCATTAAGCCCAAATACAATAAATTAAATTAACTCATTATTCCAAATTACAAATTAATTCAATTCAAGTGTAATTACCATAATTAATTAATTAATCTAATGCTTCCAAAACACTAATTAATTCAATTAATCATGCTCTACATTTCCAATTCATGTCCAACACAAATTGAAGCAAAATCAATCTTATAACATGCTTCAAAGCTCACGGCTAAGGCATACAAAAATCATTCAATTTGATTTCAATCCAATTTAAATCAACATTCAATATTTCTATCATGCCAACAATACATCTAATATGTCAAATTTCAAAAATTCCCATGAGCTTTCCTAGGGTATTTTCGGCCAAGCATGTGAATTTGGTGAAAATTAATCTAATCAATTTTTCACAAAATCAATGACATACAAATCCAATTAAACATCATCCAAGCTCAACCAAATCATTAATTTAAGAAAATCAAGCTCCAAACACAAAATTCCCAAATTAAAGTTTACAAACCCTAGATTCAAATCAAACTTAGATCTCGCTCTGATACCATTGTTAGTGTTCCTAGAACATGCCAAGATCTTCTAAGAGTGATTTGTGTGTGAATAAATTAAAAGGGAGTTGCGGAATACTCACATTGATCAGATTGAGTTCAAAATTTTTTCCTTATTTGTTTGATGTGTTGGATGCTTCGGAGCTTGAGATCGAGTTCCAAACTCTCGGGTGAGTATCCCTATCACCTTCACTTGACTCCTTTAAGTGCTAGCTTGAATAAAAACGAACCAAAATCGCCCTCCAAGAGAAGCAAGATTCGGCTTAGGAGAGAAGGTTCCAATCGGCCTTGGCGAGACAAGGCCATTCAGCCAAGAACCATGGCCATTCGGCCAAGAAGCATGGCTATTCGGCCAAGAGCAGATCCAATCGTCCAAGATCAATGGCCATTCGGCCAAGGTGCTTCAAGGCCATTCAGCCAAGGTTAGGGAGAGAAGAGAGAGAGTTTTGTTTTGTTTATTTGTTTTCTAAAAACTTAATACCAAAAGTCAAACTCAAAAGGTTTATATCATTTTCCAAAAAGAAATACAAAGTATGTTGGACAAGTTTCCAACAAAATCCATCAAACATTTCAATCACAAAAAGGTGACTTATGATGTAAGTTGGTGGGCCCCACTTTAAAATTCAAAATTCAAGTGGGCTTACTCAACACACTTCGGGCTCGGTTTCGTTTAATCCGATTAAACGAATTTTCCATCGCAACGTAATTAAATCTAATTTAATTAAATAATAATGCCTAGCAAAATTATTATGGGAGTCGCTCGCGAATTAATTCCAAATTAATCACGTTCTCTCTCCTTGACGAATTTAATCCCAGATAAATTCTCGACGCAATTAATTCCAGATTAATTCTTTCTTTGATAATTAATTCCCAGATTAATTATTACCGTGATTAATCCCATATTAATTTTCTCTCTCTTATAATTAATCTCAGATTAATTATTTTCGAGTCAAACATCATCAGTGAATCTTTGGGAGGCGACCCAAGAGATCCCTGGATATATTGGCAGTAAATACGGTAATCGGACTATCCGAATACGTGCGTACCCGGTACCACGTTCTTACCAATTTACAAGACATGGTTGGCTTCTAGCAAAGCACCGTGCCTACCCAATTCTTCTGAAATATTCTTTAAAGAATATGTAATCTTTCTCAGGCGTAGTATACGTAGTATTGCGTATTACGATCCAGTATCTAATGTCACATGCTAGGCCTGGGGCTGGAATTGTGTCTGCCCCGTACGAAGCATATATCGGATCTCTGGTAACTAGTCTCTATAATCGGATAATCATGACCTTGTCATATTATCCCGATAGCTGCAACATAGAAGAGTACCAGTTCCGTATCATGTGTGATCATCTTCTCCATATGACTGAAGTGATACTTCCATCTTGACATCACACCCAATACACTAAGATTCTCAGTATACCCAGAAGAGGCGTACACAGAACCTGTTAAAGCCTTGGACGACCAAAACCAAAGTATACTGATTTTCGCAAGTATTAGCGATGCAAGTCTTAGGTTAAGACCAAATACACCTACCTTGATTCGGACTCCATAGACACATAGTCATACTACCAATGGGATTCCTAGGAGTCTATCCAGAGCGAAGTTGTTTCCGTACCATCGGTAAACAGAACCTCCTATTACACTTGCATGAGTATCCAATACCCAAATATATGATAACTATGTCGTTACGCTTCCATAACACGCACAAGTGTAATACTAGTCTATTCCGCATTATCGATGTCCAGTCTCGATAATACTATGACTAGGGATATTTAATGATTAAATCTTAGTGGATTAATAATGTCTCATATCTTATTAATCCGATACTAATCATATGGACTTTATCACTTATATATCTCGGTAATCCAATTACAAATGATAAAAGAGCAATTTCCTTTGTCACATAGTTAATTTGCACAACAACACAATGTTCTATACAAATAGTGATGCTATGGGTCATAATTATCCAACAGAAGTGTCCTCCTCCACCGGACAGAAACTCTGGCCAAGCTGTACGTGATGCCTTTCAGAGATGGGTCGCTGTAAATGAGAAAGCCCGCTGTTACTTGCTAGCAGGGATGTCTGAGGTTCTTGGTACAAAGCATGAGCTTATGGCTACTTAAAGTCCAACTTTAACTTTGTAATGAAATCCAATTCATATTAATATATCTGATATATTAATTTTAGCCCATACGAATAAATTAAATAGAAAACTCAAATTTAACTATTAAATTTATTCTACCGATTAATTCCAAATTAATCGCGTTTTCTCTCTTCCGAACACAATTAATCCCAGATTAAATAATACCTCAATTAATCCCAGATTAATTTTCTCCATCTTAATTAATCCCAGATTAATTCTCTCTCTTAATTAATCCCAGATTAATTCTAATTCGAGTCAACTGTCATCGGTGAATCTTTGGGAAGCGACCCAAGAGATCCCTGAATATGTTGGCAGTAAATACGGTCATCGGATTATTCGAATATGTGCGTATCTCGTACCATGTGCTTACCGATTTACAAGACATGGTTGGCTTCTAGCAAAGCACCGTGCCTACCCAATTCTCCAGAAATATTCTTACTGAAATATATAATCTATGTCAGGCGTAGTATACGTAGTATTGAGTATTGTGATCCAGTATCGAATGTCACGTGCTAGGCCTGGGGCTGGAACTGTGTCTGTCCCGTACGAAGCACATGTCGGATGTCTGGTAACTAGTCTCTATAATCGGACGAACATGACCTAGTCATATCATCCCGATGACTGCAGTACTTAAGAACACTAGTACCGTATCCTACGTGACATCATCTCCACTATGACTGGAGTGATACTTCCATCTTGACATCACACCCAATACACTACGATTCTCAATATACCTAGCAGAGGCGTACACAGAACCAGTTAAAGCCCTGGACGACCAAAACTAAAGCATACCGATTGTCGCAAGTATTAGCGGTGCAAGTCTCAGGTTAAGACCTAATACACCTACCCTGATATCGGACTTCCATAGACACATAGTCATACTACCAATGGAATTCCGAGGGGTCTATCCAGAGCGAAGCTGTTTCCGCACCATCGGTAAACACAACCTCCTATCACACTTGCATAAGTATCCAATACTTAAATATATGAGAACTATGCCGTTGTGCTCCCACAACGCGCACAAGTGTAATACTAGTTTATTCCATATTATCGATGTCCAGTCTCGATAATACTACGACTAGGGATATTTAATGATTAATCCTTCGAGGACTGATACTGTCTCATATCATCTCAATCCAGGAACTAATCATAGGGACCTCCTATCATTTATACATCTAGGTGATCTAATCAAAAATGATAAGAGCGCAATCTCATTGTCACATAGTTAATTTGTACAACAACACCATGATCTGTACAAATAGTGACGCTATGGGTCATAACTGTCCAACAATCTCCCACTTGGCCTATATCCAGTCACTCGAGTGTCTTACACCCGAACTATGTTCGGTTCGCTCAAACTGCTGAGGAAAGGCTTTCGTCAGCGGATTTGTATGATTATCGTCTGATGCAATTTATTCGATCATCACATCGCCACGATGTATGATCCGAACGAATCAAATGAATAGTCGAAGTATATATCTGGATCGTTGATGAGACCATTAATTCTTTATTCTACGTTGTAGCCTAGCTCAGCTGCTAATAGAACTATATCTAATCTAATTAGATTTGTTAATGACCCAGATGGATTCTATTGCTGCCTCAGCCGCATCAATAACCCGCATTTGTTGTTTATTCGGCAACAACATCTTGCTTGGAAGATTTCCAGCTCACTGTACCGTTATTCAAACTGTATAGTACCGTTGTTACGACTTTTAGTCGCTTAATCGGTTAGGAAACTTGCAACAGTGATCCCAGTCACTTCAAGTTCTCTATCTCCATAGTTTAAGACATCATCCTTAGTTCTCTAAGATACTAACAGATGTTCTTATTATCAATCCAGTGACTATCATTTGGATTGACCTGTTTGTGACTCCATATGCTCAAAGCGTATGAGACACCAGGTCACGTACATTTTTCAAAGTACGAGTTCTCAGAGAGTGTTAACAACTTTAAATCTATCCCAGTAGATCTTTACTCTTAGAATAAAGGTTGTTTCTCCCAAGAATTCTACGAAGAGTTTTTATGAAAGCCAAGCTTTCACCGATTATAATATGGGAATATCATTTCCAAGAAATGACATATCATTATCATAAGGACATTTACTGTCAGTGCGCTCCAACTAACCTCTTTATATACACAAGAATCATTTCATTTTGAATTAAGTCATACACCATTATGATTACATCAAAACGTTAGTTCCAAGAACGTAATGCTTACTTCAGTCCCTCTATAGATCGAATAACCTGCAAACCTTGTTGACTAGTTTTGGTACGACAAAACCGTCAGAATGTTATAAACATCCTCCAAAGAGGTTTCCGTTTAAGGAAAGTGATTTTTGACGTTCAGCAGCCATATTTCATGAATGAAACATGCAGCATCAGCAAGTGTTATCCAAATGGATTTATCCATGGCAACAGGTAAAAGGTTTCATTGTAATCAACACAATGTTGATAACGATACCTTTCCATTACAATCCTAGCTTAGTACGTTGGTATGCTGCCATCCACGTATGTCTTCCTTGAAGACTTATATAGTATCAATAGGCACAATGCCTTGCGGTACAACAACTAGTGTTCAAACATAGTTGATATACATGGAATCTATTTCGGACTCATGGCACTTTGCCATAATAGGGAGTCGATACCTTGTATCACTTCCTCATACGTAGTTAGATGGTATTTCTCAAAAGATTGACATCTTTATGAGGTGAGATCAGAAACCCATACCCCAGGTTGTTTTCTGACTCTCTCCGATCTACGCGGTTCTTGTGTATTTGAAGATTACTGGTATAGTTTCATCCATGATGAACTGTTCGTGTTCCATTAAGGACTTGGTGCATTGAACAGTATAACTCTGATTTTCATCGAGTTTTACTATCCTCCCACTTACCACTACATATCGGTATTCCTTTTAGGAAAACCGCATGGTGAGCAACAATTACATTGTTCTCAAGTGAGTTGTATAAGTACTATACTTTGGTTTCCTTAGGATAACCAATTACATTAGGCACTTATCCAATTTGGGTTCTAGTTTGGTATCATCCAAACGTATGCCTAGCATTCCCAAATCATCAAGAGTGAGAAAGCCTAGTTTCTTTCCTGTTCATATCTAATATGAAATCTATCTAACAGATTTTTATGGAACCTTATTCAAAATAAGTATTGCACTGTTAATGCTTATCCCGTTTGAAGGAAAATGGTAGCTCAGAGCGACTCATGATTAACCTTATCATGTCCAACAAAATTCGATTTCTCCGTTCGGACACACCGTCAAACTGACGTGTTCCGGAGGAGTCCTTATTGAAAGAATACTATACTCTTTCAAGTATATGAGAAACTTAATGCTTAAGTATTTTCATCATGGTCAAACCGTGATGTTTTAATACTTTAGCCGATCTGTTCGTCTATTTCGTGTCGAAACTCTAAAATTTTCTGATTTGTGTTTCAAAAGAAACATATAACCATAACGCGATGCCACATCCGTAAGGTCACGAAACATTCATATCCACCTCTAGCCTAGCTAGACATGGGCCCACTTGCTTCACTATGAATAGGGCTAACAGATCGGTGGTTCTTGCACTTTTACCAAGTAAAAGGTATTTTAGGTACTTTACCTAATAAACTAGATTCGTAGACTTTATTTGAGTGGAATCAAATATGTCCTAGTACCCACTCTTCAAAAGTGTGGATATACGATTCTTGTTTAATGTGTCACAGACAGTACTGCCACAACTAAGTTTCTTCTGATCAAATCAGTTTGAGCTATTAGTTTGTCATGTCATATATTTGAGATTTATTCATATTCAAAATATAAACACTGTCATTCACATCTAATGTGTTTATCTCAATATCATCTTTATATAATAAAACACTTTAGTGTTATAGAATATAAAGGTACACTCGCAACGAGTTATACTCGATATAGAGATAATATTTCTAGTCAAACTAGTTACATTATAATAGTTTCCTAATTTAAGTACACACCGAAGGGTAGTTCCTAAAGTTAGGTATCTACGGTTAAAACAGCGACTGCCGTCCCATTTCCGATTCGCAGATTAATCTCATTTGAAGTCAGTATCCTGCTCATAGCAGATTCTGCACATCAGTACATATATTTATGTATCACACTAAGTATTTAAAATCCAATTTTAATACTAGTAGTGAACATAATTATGACAAATATACTTAAAGTCAGAGCCTTGCCCTTTCTTTTATTCCTTCATGTCTGCCTTGTCCATACGACAATCACGCTTCAATGACTCCGTTTGCCACAGTTTAGGTAGATATTTTGGGATATGTCCTTTATCTTCCTAGAAGACTATAATGATTTTTCCTTTGCCTTTTTCTACATTCTAGAAGCCTTTGGCCAAGCCTTGGCCTTCTAGATTATTGAAGTAAGATGCGCCTTGCGCTACTTGCCTTATTGCAAACTTTGGCTTTGTCTCATTGAGAATGGCCATTAACTCTCCAAGAGTTATTAATTGTAATTTAATACTTCTAAGATCTAAGAATAGATCTATGAAGATCCTTCAATTTCTTCATCATACTTTAAGGATCTAATCCTTAGTTCTGATTAGGAAATTAAGGAGTCTTTATGGCAAACATAATGGATTAAACATTAAAGTTATCATCACAGGAATCTTCCAAAGATCATACTCTACTATTTGCTTAACTCCGGGCTTAGGCCTAAGATGTTATTTTATCAAATAAAGTAACTTCTTAGTTTCAGGACTATCATGAAATTTTTTCCCAATTTGAAAATTAAAGTCGTCTAACCACATTTTCCCTAGGATAATGTTTTAAACAATAATCTTTCAATTTAATCTTGATTCTAATAGTCCAACTATTTAATCAACGATTTCAGGTACAATCTAATGTAATGATTACTATAGTCTAACTATATAACTTATTACAATTTTATTGGTTAAAATCAAATATATATGATTACTATAATCCAATTATATAATCATTATAAATGATCGGTAAAATTCAAATATATTGATTACTATAATCCAATTATATAATCAACTATAAATGAAGGGTAAAATTCAAATATATATTGATTACTATAATCCAATTATATAATCAACTATAAATGAAGTAGTTTGAATACAGTCTAACTGTTAAATTAAAACAACTATTAAATATTAGTCCAACTATAATTTAATTTATTTGACGAATGATATTTGATTGAGCGCGTATGGAAAGTATCTAAACGAATATTGCAAATTAATTCTTGCCTCCCACTATTTTTTGGCGAGCCTCTAACCCTCTGTGGAGTACTCGGGAAACCTAGTTACCTAGTGGGCTAGGATCCCGTTAAATAACACACAACTTGACTTTGGCCAACAAATTGTATAATACTTAACTAGGTAGATCTCTAAGATCAATTGGATCCCATCCAATTCCTAGATCCAGTAGGTGGACATCCAAGTCCGAAACATATATCTTATATATGCCAATATATCGAATATATTACCTAACATTTTTCCTCTGAATCAATTAAGCATTGGCTTTGGCACAACAAACTTAATGATCCCAGTTAAGCGGAACCCATTGACATGGAAAGCTTCGTAATCAATGTCGATGGACAAGAAGAGATCTTGACTTTGCCAACAAATCACGACTTGGACAAGACACCGATATGGAACAAAACTCTCATGATTCAAACACATCCGCAATTGACAAAGGTCTTGACTTTGGCCAACAAACCAATGCCAACTTTGGATCTTGAGTAAGAATCACTCAACGGAAGGAAAAACGCTTAATATGTTTTGAGGGCTTTCGCGTAAATTGGCAACCAATTTATTATCTTTGATTAGGTCTCATCATACACCCTTAGCATGCATTCTAAAAGCATAATAAGGCGCGATAAATAAATTAATAATGATATGCGGATGGATATGTCACAAATTGTTCCTAGAACAAATCACTCCATTTCCTCTCCCCGGCTAGAACTATTCTAACTTCTACCCTATTACATAATACAATAAAGAAACCTCATTTACATTGAGGGGAATTGGTGAGAAGAGAAATACAAAGAATAAGGAGATAAAAAGGCTGGACACGCATGTCCAATTTAATAAATTCTAAATTTATTAAAAAATTTCCAAAATTGCTCTCACCCTTCTAATATCCATCGATATACATTATTCATGCAATACATTCATGTATTCATACAATACATTCATGTATTCATACAAATCATGTTATTCAATCAATCTAATCTAATTAATTAATCTTTGAATTAATGATCATCCAATGTACAAACAACGATTTGATTTGTGCGAGTCAAACTTGTTTAAGAATAAATACTCAAAGTAAGTATTCTTGAATTATATTGAACTACAACTTTAAATCCAATTTATTTGTATTCAATACTAATTCCAAATTAAATATTTACACTTACTTATAAGCCTTAAAGACTTGGATTCCAAATCCAATCTTAATGGGTCTCAAAGGCCCAATAACATCCAATGTCATTTTAATTAAAGTCCAATGGGCTTTTAATTAATTCTTAAGGCATGGGCTTTGGCCATAATGGGTCAAACCCAAAATGCCAAGGCCCAATAGGAATCACCCTATTGCCTACAAATTAATTTAGGCCCATTAAGCCCAATTAAATTCTTTAAATGGCCAAGTGATGTATTTGGACTTTATGGAATTGGTTTTGGGCCCAATTGGATCCAATCCAAAAGTCCAAAACCAAACTTGGTCAAACCAAGCCCAATAAGCCCAAATAAACACTTTTAGCCCAATTTATAATTAAAGGCTTATTAACATAATTATAATATTCCAAATATCACAATTACTTTAATTAAAGTGTATTAGCCATGATTAATTAATTAAACTCAATATTTCCAAAATACCAATTAACTTAATTAATCATGTTTAATCCATCAATTCATCCTCAACACAAATTGAAGCCAAAACACATCATTTCATGCTCAACACAAGTTGAATCCTAAATTCATCAATTCATGCTCAACATGCTCTTTGATTTTAACATAAAATTTATTGACTTTGATTCCAATCCAATCAAACTAACAATCAACATTTAAACATGCATTTAAACACATCATTTCATGTTACAAAAAAATAAATAAAACTGCAGTCCAATTACAGTGAGTTTCGGCCATGCTAAGGGAAATTAAAAAATTTGATCCAATCAATTTATTCCAAATCTAATCATGCACAACTCTAAGTTAATATAATCTAAGCATGCTCAAAGTATCAATTTGAAGAAATCATGCTCAAAACACAAAAGCCCCAATTTTAGTCTCATGAACCCTAAAATTTTCATGCTTAAAATTGGCTCTTGATACCATTGTTAGTGTTCCTAGAACATGCCAATGATCTAATAAGCAAGAAAAGGTGTTCATAAATTCATTATAAGTTGCGGAATTACTTACATTGAATGGATTTGAGCTTTTAAAATTTTGAGAAGAAGATCTCCAAGATCATTCCTTTGTTGATTCCAAGCTTTGAGTTGGTTTCCAAGATCATTCCTTTGATGATTCCAAGCTTTGAGTTGGTTTCCCTATCACCTTAGTTGATTCCATGAAGTGTTAGCTTACTTGATTTTGCCACAAAATCAAAGAGAGGGAGGAGGACATTCACGCCCATGGAGGAGAGGATATTAGGGTTTCATTTTGTTTCAAGTGTTGTGTTGGGAGTGAAGAGAGAGAGAAGGCTTTTGGTAAAATTCCTTTTACCCTTTTCACCTAAACTAGGTGGTTGGGTAAATGGTTTTACCAAAACCATTACAAGGTGGTTGGATGGTTGGTGGCTTGGCATAAATGCCAACTACCCTCCCAACTACCACATGTGAAGTGGGCCCCACATTTGAATTCAAAATTCAAATGGATTCTACGAATGTTTGCCGTGGCTCGGATTCGTTTAATCCGATTAAATGAATTTCTGTCGCTAAATAATTAAATCTAATTTAATTAACTGACGACGCCTCGTAAATATATTACGAATGCCGTTTACGAATTAATTCTAAATTAATTCGTTCGCTTGTATTAAAGTCCAACTTTAATTTCGTAATGAAATCCAATTCATATTAATATATCCGATATATTAATTTTAGCACATACGAATAAATTAAATAGACAAATCAAATTTAACTATTAAATTTATTCTACCGATTAATTCCAAATTAATCGCGTTTTCTCTCTTCCGAACACATTTAATCCCAGATTAAATAATACTTCAATTAATCCCAGATTAATTTTCTCCATCTTAATTAATCCCAGATTAATTCTCTCTTAATTAATCTCATATTAATTCTAATTCGAGTCAACTGTCATCGGTGAATCTTTGGGAAGCGACCCAAGAGATCCCTGGATATGTTGGCAGTAAATACGGTCATCGGATTATCTGAATATGTGCGTACCTCGTACCACGTGCTTATCGATTTACAAGACATGGTTGGCTTCTAGCAAAGCACCGTGCCTACCCAATTCTCCAGAAATATTCTTACTGGAATATATAATCTATGTCAGACGTAGTATACGTAGTATTGCGTATTGCGATCCAGTATCGAATGTCACGTGCTAGGCCTGGGGATGGAACTGTGTATGCCCCGTACGAAGCACATGTCGGATGTCTGGTAACTAGTCTCTATAATCGGACGAACATGACCTAGTCATATCATCCCGATGACTGCAGTACTTAAGAGCACTAGTACCGTATCCTACGTGACATCATCTCCACTATGACTAGAGTGATACTTCCATCTTGACATCACACCCAATACACTACGATTCTCAATATACCCAGCAGAGGCATACACAGAACCGGTTAACGCCCTGGACAACCAAAACTAAAGCATACCGATTGTCGCAAGTATTAGCGGTGCAAGTCTCAGGTTAAGACCAAATACACCTACCCTGATATCAGACTTCCGTAGACACATAGTCATACTACCAATGGAATTCCGAGGGGTCTATCCAGAGCGAAGCTGTTTCCGCACCATCGGTAAACACAACCTCCTATCACACTTGCATAAGTATCCAATACTTAAATAAATGAGAACTATGCCGTTGTGCTCCCACAACGCGCACAAGTGTAATACTAGTCTATTCCGCATTATCGATGTCCAATCTCGATAATACTACGACTAGGGATATTTAATGATTAATCCTTCGAGGACTGATACTGTCTCATATCATCTCAATCCAGGAACTAATCATAGGGACCTTCTATCATTTATACATCTAGGTGATCTAATCACAAATGATAAGAGCGCAATCTCCTTGTCACATAGTTAATTTGTACAACAACACCATGATCTGTACAAATAGTGACGCTATGGGTCATAACTGTCCAACACTCATCGATGACCTATAGGATGAAAGAATTGACATCAGTTTGAGAGCATATTTTGAAGATGATGACCTATCTCAATACTACTGAAACTAATGAAGCTCGTATTAATGAGTGAAGCTAGATGACCATGATCATAAAAACTTTTCAAAAGAGTTTCATATAGTTTAAAAGAAACTATGTTATGAACAAGTTATCTTTTACTTTAACTCAACTACTAAATGAGCTCACCCATTACGAGTGCATGCTGGTGGATCCTCGTAAGCCCAGTGGAGATACAAATGTTGCTGAATCTTCTAAATCTACCAAGATCAAGAAGAAAGACACATAGAAGTCTAAGGCAAAGCCAATGAAGAAGAACAAGAAAGGCGTGCCAAGCCCAAAGGAAAGTGTTTCTACTACAACAATGATGGGCATTGGAAAAGGAACTGTCCTAAATACCTTGCTGAGCTGAAAGAGAAAAAGGCTACAGGTAAATATGATTTACTTGTTATCGAATCTCTATTAGTGGAGGATGATAAGTCCGCATGGATTGTTGATTCTGGAGCTAATAATCATGTTTGTTCTTTTTTGCAGCTACTTGATTCAAGAATAGACCTTGAAGGTGACTATACCATGAGGGTCGGGACAGGGGATGTCGTTTCAACAAGAGCAGTGGGAGTTTCCAATTTAAGTTTTTTGAATAATATTTATTTAAATTTGAACAATGTATTATTTATTACTAGTTTTCGCAGGAATTTGATTTATGTCTCAAAAATTTTGGATAGTGTTTTTTTTGTTTCTTTTAATAGTAATTTGGTTATTATTGGTAAAAATGGATTAATTATATGCACAAGAAAATTAGAAAATAATTTATATGTGTTAATGTCGTTAACACATAATTCAATGTTCAACACTGAAATGTTTAAGGTTGAAAAACCTAAAAACAAACGGCAAAAGATTTCTCATGATGACACATATCTATGGCATCTTAGACTTGGTTATATTAGCCTTGACTAGATAGATAAATTGATAAAGAACAGAGCTTTAAACCAAATAAAGCTTGAAACTTTACCAGTATGCGAATCCTGTTTAGAAGGAAAGATGACCAATATATATTTTATTGGAAAAAGGTATAAAAGCCAATCAACCGCTTGAGTTAATACATTTGGACATTTGCGGACCGATGAATATAATAGCCTAAGGTAGTTATGAATACTTCGTCATATTTATTGACGATTATTCTAGATATGGGTATGTTTACCTAATGCAACATAATTCATATACTTTTGAAAAGTCCAAAGAGTATCGTGCTGAGGTTGAGAACCAATTAGGTAAGGCGATCAAAACTATATGATCGGATCGTGGAGGGGAATACATTGACAGAGATTTAAAGAATTATTAGTTGAGCATTGAATAATATCCCAGCTCACAGCACATAGAACACCATAACAAAATGATGTTGCAGAGAGGAGAAATCAGACTCTACTAGACATGATAAGATCTATGTTTAGTTATAGTTTACTACCCAACTCATTCTGGGGATATGCACTACAAACAGCAATGAATATCCTTATTGTAGTTTCATGTAAGTCTGTTCTTAAGACTCCCTTAGAGCTGTGGAGTGGTTGTAAAGCTAGTTTACGATAATTTCATATATAGGGGTGTCCACCACATATGTTGAAGAATAATACTACTAAATTAGAGCCATGTTCACATGTGTGCCTATTTGTAGGCTATCCTAAGAAGACTAGAGGTGATTCTTTTATAATCCTTAAGGCAATAGAAGACAACAAAGTGTTTGTGTCGACAGACGCTACGTTTCTAGAGGATGATTATATGAGGGAGTTCGAACCTCGAAATAAGGTGTTACTCGATGATTTATCTGCTGGTTCAACCATCACACCGTCATCAACAACTATTGGCAAAAACATAATGCCTTCGACATCTGAGCGTCAGATATAAGTTTTTCAGAATGATCTGCCACCTAGATGTAGTGGGAGGGTTGTGCGACAACCTGATCGCTATCTAGGAGTTGGAGAGGCACAAATTGTCACTTCCAGTGATGGTATAGATGATCCATTAACCTATAGTAGTGCAATGAATGATTCTGATAAAGAGGAATATCTCAAAGCCATGAACCTCGAGATAGAGTCTATGTACTCCAACTCAGTCTTGGAACTTATAGATCAACCTGATGGGGTAAAACCCATAGGTTGCAAGTGGATCTACAAGAGACAGAGGGGAGCGAATGGGAAGGAACAGACCTTCAAAGCTATGTTAGTGGCCAACAATTATAATTAGAAAGATGAAGTTGACTATGAGGAGACTTTCTCACCAGTAGCCATGCTCAAATCCATCCACACTCTTATGTTCATTGCCGCATATCATGACTATGAGATATGGCAGATGGACGTCAAGACTACATTCTTGAATGGCAATCTTGATGAGTGTATCTATATGGTACAATCAGAGGGGTTCATAACCCAGTGTCAAGACTAAAAGGTTCGCAAGCTGCCAATGTCTATTTATTGACTCAAGCAAGCATCTCAATCTTGGAACATAAGATTTGATAAAGAGCCTTGTGTATACAAGCATGTCATTGACGGAAATTTGATTTTTCTCATTTTATACGTCGATGATATTTTACTCATTGGGAATGATGTAAAGATATTATCTGACGTGAAAACTTAGTTAGCTTACCAATTCCAAATGAAAGATTTGGGAGAGGCCAATTATATACTTGAGATCCAAATTCTTCGAGATATCAAGAAATGACTATTATCTATGTCTCAGGCATCCTATATTCGACAAGATCCTTATGCGATTTGGGATGCAGAATTCCAAGAAAGGTAATTTGTTTTATCGACATGGAATTCATTTTTCAAAGGAAAATTCTCCGAAGACACCTCACGAAATTGAGGAAATGAAACATATCCCATATTCCTCAGCAATTAGTAGTCTCATGTGTTGGGACGGATATGGAACACCTAGGGTCAGATCGGTGCCAAGTAGGTCTTACCCGTGGATATCTAACATTGATGTATTTTAAAATATTTTATGTAAAACTACATTCCATTTACAGTCCTTAAGACAAAACAAGGACTAAAATGGAGTCCGAAAACTCCATAACGGAGAAAATGAAGTTTCAATGTTAATCACTTTGGTGAGTCGCAACGTGGAAGCTTGGGCGTCGAGACACCCTAAACCGCGAGATCAATTGTGAGAGCTGAACGTCTCGGCATCGTGACGAGGAAGGGTGAGCTTCGTGACGCTTCTAGGTCAGATGCTCGGTGTCATGACACTATCCTAAGTAGTGAGCAATTCAACTTCAAACCAGTACTAAACACTTTCAATTTTCTCTTAATACTTCAATACACCTAAAATCCAATTTTAGCATTATAACCACAACAACACATGTTGTACAACTAACATACTTGTATTCTAAATTCATATATGCATTTGTTTGAATCAAAACACAAACCAATTTAGAATCCCACAATGAAATGACTCATGAATAATTCTAGATCACTCAAAGGTGGTCAAGTGACTCTAGAATGATAGCCATAACTCTAAGCTTTAATCTAGATTTCCAAACTCTAATTAATTGTTCCATGTCCAACATGAACATCTTTGACCCAATTACAAGCATATTGTGTTTATACTTCCAAAGTATCCTAACACAATTCATTAGCCAAATTTCAACCTTAAGCTATGTAATTATGCATCCTATACATAATTCATCACTATATGTCTCACTAATGAAAACTCAATAATGAAGAATATAGCTTATGAGAAAATCAAATATTACATAGTAAGCTTGATACAAAGATCCAATCTCCCTCTCCTTGTTGAAATTGTTGGATAACTTCTAAGGTTTAGCAAGCTTGACTCAAAGATCCAATCTTGATTCCAATGCAAGCAAGCTTCACTCCAAGATCCAATATTGATTTCTCCTTGTTGAAATGTTATAGAGATCTTCCAAAGCTTCTCTAAACACTTCTTTAACTTAGGCTAATTTATCTAACTCTTGCTTGTTTTAACTTTCTCAAGCTTAAGCTTAAGCTTATCCAGCATATTTAGCTTATCTTTTGCTTCATTAAAACCTTCCTCAAGCTTGCTATTTATAGCAAAACTTAGGTAATTTTTAATTAATACAAGTTTTAATCAACTTTTAGGTGGGCTTCATCCAATTTGTCCAAATATTTATAATTAGGTGTGACTAATCACTTTTGTCTACCACTTCGATTTAATCCAATTAAATCAAGACAAAGATTAGCAAATGGATTAGTTCACTATTTACCACTTTGATTTAATCCAATTAAATCAAGCCAAATACACATATGATTACATATTTGTAATTACCAAAATATACTCAAATGGTAGAGATATTTATGAAATTACGATAAAGGCCTTGTGTGATTTTGGATTAATCCAAATAATCCAATTGGGTCAAAGTAAATAATCAATATTATCAAATAATACTTAATTAATTTAGTTGATAATTATAATAAAAAATATTATTTATTATCAAAAATTACTGGCTACCCAAGTGCTCAACGAGTACACTTCATATTGTGGGACTCTCTACGTCCAGACACGTTCGTCATATAAGCCTAACTAATATGTACGTAATTCGGCCACCTCCGAATTCGCGAAGAATATGAACGACCTTTCTGAACTATACAAGTTGAGGTCATTACAAATGTTTAAGAATCCATCTGTCGTAGGCTATCCGAGTTGTGCTTAGGAAACATAGGATATACCATCAAGTTTTTAAGGCGCATATCTCATATCGATATGTCCACGATTCTTTACAACTTAATCATAAATCATTCTGATAAAAGCGATCCACCATAGGTGATTGGCTTTGGCGTTCAAATCTTAAGAATCGTGACTTACTCACATTGATACCTTAACCCCTTATTGTACATATACGGGCCGAAGGATCCTATCTTGATATGCACTTGATTAACGAGTGCATCGGTGTGGGCACTGCATTTTTGCATGTGAGTCCCTATGATGAGTCTCATCTGGAGACACTACTTTTTTAGTTAAGGATATTGTGAGAAACGGTCGTCGGAAGGGAATCGGTGTTTCATTAGATTTTTATTCACTTGTTTAGCTCCAAGCTCGCTCGTTGGACCTCCGTTTTAAAGCACATTTAGCCTAAAAAAACCCAGAACCATTTAACCTTGGCCCAAACCCACTCACCAAACCAACACAACACCTAGCCCACCAAGACAAAGCCCACACCACCACCACCTAGGCCCACACGCCCATCACCCTAAAATACACCCAAATTAAATTAAATATTAATTAAATAATGTAATTGAATTAAATAAAATAATTAAACCATTTACCAATTAAATAAAACATAAAATATAATCCTACCTAATTTAGATAAATCAAATATATTAACTTCCTAACTAAACAAAATCATATACTAAATTAAAGAAATATTATGCCTAATTAAAATCAATCATAACCAATTAAAAATATTGACTTCCTAATCTAACAAATTAAATGCCTAATGAACACCAATCAAATATTCAACCTTCCTAATTCACCAAATTTTGTCCCCCCCCTCAATCCATTGATTTCCTTATCCAACACCAAATCAAATCCTCTCTTTAATGCCAAAATCCCTTCCTTGTGAGACAAGGAGAAACCCTAGCCCTTCTCTATATAAACAACCCAAAACCAAAGCCAACCCCCTCTCTCTCTCACACGGAAAAGACCAAAAAACAAAACAAAGCAAAAAACCCTAATCTTCACTTAGCCTTTCACGTAGCAACTCCACGAACATGTCACTAGCCGAACCTGCACTCACAGACCATTCAACGCCAGAAAGGTAGCCTCACGTGAAGCCCACCATCACGTTTGTCGCACCTGCCCCTCCACTCGTCACCCTGCCAGAGCCCACACTCACGCAAGATCACTCGGTATAGCCCCTCACCCACACATCAGCTCATGCCCTCACCAAACACTAACCGAGCACACCACATACACGTCCAACGCACGACTCTACAACTCAGCACAAACAAACAAACAATAAATCCTCAACGTAACTGCCCCTCTGCCCATGCAACACGTCCCTAAGTCACTCACTATCCATGCCAACCAGCCCCTTTGCCTCACGTAATAGCCAATCGTAACTGCCTTCAACCAACCCATTTGCCTCACGCCCAACACGTAACCATCAACCAGCCCTCAACCGAGCCATTCACACAGCAAAACAGGCTCCCTAATCCACCGAAATACAGTCCAAAAATCAGCCAGTCAACTGAGACAAAAACACCCCAAAATTGTCCCAAACTATCCATAAAACAGTCCCCAAAACACCCAAAATAGTAGCCTTAACACACTTGAAACAGTGACCAAAATACGGTAGTAAAACAGCAGCAAACCAGAGTCAAAACAGTGGCTTGAGCAGCAAAACAGTGAGCTAAGACGCTAAACCAGTGAACCGGAGAAGTTAATGAGCTTTACCCTTCCGATCTCCGTGAAACGCAAGTCCGAAAGTCGGCAAGAAAGGTTAGACCTGAGGGTATTTTCCACATTCATTTTCTGTTTTATTTTTATTATTTATTGAGTATTGTTCGCATGATTATTATGTTAAAATGCATGTTGTGGCCCTTGAGTAGATAAATATGCATGTATTACGAAATATTGTATGTTGTGGCCTTGGAATAAAATGAAAGATGTGTCAACTCTCGCGGTATATCGGATGGAAACCCAGACATAAATTTCATAGCCGATTCCGAATGGACGGTAGTATGATCTGTACTCGGGATACAACTCCACGTACCGCTTGAGTAAACGGCACATTCTTTTGTTTTATGTTGCTTTGATTTACTTGTTATTTGTCATTTAAATTCCGCACGTTATTTGTTTATGCATGATGTGATCGAGCGCATGGGCTTAGTAAGTTGGATTAAAGGTCCCCTATTTTGAGGGGTTAAAATCCTTTATCACGATGATTTGATGCGCCGATTGATGTATATTCGGTTGAATGTAAGATGTGTTCAATCGGGTATACGAAGCCGATATTATGGTCTTTATTTTTTATATGCATTGTGTTAATTGTGCATGGGCTTAGTAAGTGCGATGAAAGGTCCTCTAATTGAAGAGGTTAAAATCCTTTACCACGATACTTCACCGCGCCGGATATCTTTGTATTCACTTTTGTTTTATATATATGCGTTGTGTTAATTGCGCATGGGCTTAGTAAGTGCGATGAAAGGTCCTCTAATTGAAGAGGTTAAAATCCTTTACCACGATGCTTCGCCGCGCCGGATATCTTTTTATTTACTTTCATTTCATATATATGCATTGCATTAATTGCGCATGGGCTTAGTAAGTGCGATGAAAGGTCCTCTAATTGAAGAGGTTAAAATCCTTTACCACGATGCTTTGCCGCGCCGAATAAGGTGTATTCGATTGAGTGTGAGATGTGTTCAATCGGATACGCGAAGACCGATATCATTTTCTTTACTTTATATATGCATTGTATTATGTGCGCATGGGCTTAATAAGTGGGATTAAAGGTCCTCTATATCGAGGGGTTAAAAGCTTTTACCACGATGTTTTGCCGCGCTTCTTGCCATGGCATTTATCTTTTAGCACATCATTGCTCTATTCACGCATGTATTATGAAATCCCATATAGTCATCCTTATATTTGTACGCATCATAATGAAAAGTACATTTATTCTATTGGTTGCATCATTTACCTTAGTCTTGGCTTAACGTATTACAATCCATATATCCATGTTATGATAGCATTTGAGTATTATTTCTTGTGGTATATCGAATGGAAACCCAGACATAAATTCCGTAGCAGATTTTGAATGGACGGTAGTGCGGTCTGTACTTGGGATACAATTCCACGTACCACTTGGAAAAGTGCTCACATGTGTGTTTGTGTCCATATTAGTTATCTTCTTTTGCACCACGTCATAGCATGCTTACTTTAATGCCTAATTGCATCCTTAGTTGTCTTTCTGCATTATGTACTTAGTTGACTCTTTTATTTACGCATGGACATGTAATGGCTATTTGTTTATGCTTCCGCACGTATAAGTATGATATGTCTATGAAATCACATGTTCGCCATTATTTGATTCGCTTTTATGTGTGCTTGTGTGGTTAGTGTGTGCTTGTGTTTCCATGAATACAATATGCCAATGAAGTTGTATGTTCGTTGCTACTTTGACGTACTTTCAAGCATGCAATCTTAGATGTAAGATATATGCAAATTTAGGTGTAAGTTTTATTTTTGCGCATATAAACTTAGAAGCATGATACTCTTGGAAATAAGTGTTACTTAAGCTTGATTAAATTATTACACAAATCCTTTCATTACAAGTGACATAAGTAAGGGACCATTTCGAACCCAACGGTTTGAGGTCTTCCCTTGCGAGGGGTGAGTGCGGCCTTAAATCTCATTTTCCCGGTTCACACCGGGTGGCGACTCCATTATTCTCCGGTTTAGTCTCCTGTGGCTACTCCGTACTCCCAACCGGGCCGCGAGCCCGGGACAGCATGCGTCGCCCAGTTCCTGTGTCCCACAATTGGTCCACACCCAACGAACATCTAGAGGCCAGACCATGAAAGGTTTCTGACATACATGGCATCTAATTATGGAGGATTTCACACAAAATCAATGTTATTCTATAATCAAATGATCACATATGCTACTCGACTCTCGGAGATTCCTATTGATGATGGTGTGTACTTCCAACTATTAGGAATCACCTGTGAGTCATTCAGTATTCTCTCCAACGAATAGCCACACGTCTATACGAGCTTCCCATGCTCATGGTACATCAGGTTAAACCATTGGAACTCCAATTCCAAAATATGACATGTATTTGTCTTCTCGATTATATGAATTCGACCGTATTCCAAAACCAACGACTAGAAATTTTTACTTTAAGAATAATTTATAATAGTAATACTATCCCTATATCGGACCACCAAATGTCCAGTATTACTATATGACTATTCTAAGGTCGATGTCATTCTCAGCATATATATCCATCTAATATGCATAATGACATTACCATTAATAAGGTTTTGAAATGGAAATGTATTTATTTTATTAATAAATAATAAAATATAATGGACAATACATTATTCAGATTGGTGCTCCAAGCACCAACTCTAACAAACACTCACTTGTTTAGTGCCAATCAGGATGGTATCGTAGTTCCATCTCCTCCACATGTTTATCGAATAACTTAGGAGGTAAGGCATTAGTAAATGGGTCTACTATGTTGTCTAGTCTTTGAACCTTCAAGACCACTATGTCCTTTTCCGTTCAATAATCTCTCTAATCATGCGATATTTCTTATCCATGTGTTTAGACTTGGAATGCGCCCTAGGCTCATTAGCCTGCGTAATGGCTCCACTATTATCACAGTACATTAGGATCGAATCTGTAATATTAGGCACAATGTCAAGTTCTGTGATAAAATTTCTAATCCAAACAGCTTCTTTATCAACTTCTAAAGGCACTATAAATTCCGCCTAAGTGGTGGAATCAGCTGTTGAGCCTTGCTATGAACATCGCCAACTAATCGCATCGCTATTAAGGGTAAAAATATATCCGGATGTAGACTATGTATCATCTAGATATCCCTAAAAGTCGGTGTCTGTATAACCTGTTAGTGTCCTACACATGCCACAATATCACTAAGATGATTTGTTGTGTGAAAAATCAAAGACAAGTTGCGGAAATTACTTACTTTGATCGGATTTAGGATTTCAAAAATTCATGGATGTAGAAGAAACTCCAAGCCTTTGTAGAGTGTTTCCAACACTTAGTTGAGTTTCCCTATCACCTTGATTCACTCCTTATGTGCTAGCAAAAACAAAAATTGAAAGAAAAATTTGCCCTCCAAGGAAGCAAACTTTCGGCCAAGGGAGAGCAAAAGAGAGAGATGAGTTTTTTTGTGTTTTGTTTTCCAAAAACAATTACAAAAGTCAAACTCCAAAAAAGTGTATATGCTTTACAAAAAGCAAAGTGTGTTATACAAGTTTCCAACAAAAGCCATCAATCACTTCCATCACCAAAAGTTGATTAATGATGTAAGTGAAGTGAGCCCCACTTTAAATTCAAAATTCAAGTGGGCTTGCTCAACACACTTCGGGCTCGGGTTTGTTTAATCCGATTAAACGAATTTACAGTCGCGACGTAATTAATTCCAATTTAATTAAATAATAATGCCCAATAAAATTATTACGGAAGTCGCTTACGAATTAATTCCAAATTAATTCGTTCACATGAATTAAAATCTAATTTTAATTCCGCGTTGAAATCCAATTTCAATTAATATATTCAGTATATTATTTTAGCCCAATTAAATAAATTAAATAGAAAAATCCAATTTAACTATTAAATTTATTTTACCGATTAATTCCAAATTAATCGCGTTCTCTCTTCTTCACGAATTAATCCCAGTTTATCTCATGACGTAATTAATCCCAGATTAATTCATGACGCAATTAATCCCAGATTAATTCTTTCTCTGATAATTAATCCCAGATTAATTTATTACCGTAATTAATCCCAGATTAATTTTCTTTCTCATAATTAATCCCAGATTAATTCTGTTCGAGTCAAATGTCATCGGTGAATATTTGGGAATCGACCCAAGAGATCCCTGGATATGTTGGCAGTAAATCTGGTTGTCGGACTATCTGAACACGTGCGTACCCTGTACAACGTTCTTACCGATTTACAAGACATGGTTGGCTTCTAGCAAAGCATCGTGCCTACCCAATTCCCAAGAAATATTCAACAAAGAATATATAATCTATATCAGGCATAGTATACTATATATTACATATTAAGATCCAGTATCTGATGTCACATGCTAGGCCTGGGGCTAGAATTGTGTCTGCCCCATACGAAGCATATATCAGATTACTAGCAACTAGTCTCGGTAATCGGATAATCATGACATAGTCATACTATCCCGATAGCTGTAGCATTTAAGAGTACAAGTTCTGTATCCCACGTGATCATCATCTCCATATGACTGAAGTGATACTTCCATCTTGACATCACACCCAATACACTACAATTCTCAGTATACCCAGAAGAGGCGTACACAGAACTTGTTAAAGCTTCGGACGACCAAAACCAAAGCATACTGATTGTCGCAAGTATTAGCGATGCAAGTCTCAGGTTAAGACCAAATACACCTACCCTGATTCGGATTCCCATAGACACATAGCCATACTACCAATGAGATTCCGAGGGGTCTATCCAGAGCAAAGCTGTTCCCAGTCCAACGGCTAACAGAACCTCCTATCACACTTAAATAAGTATCCAATACTTAAATATATTAGAACTATGTCGTTACGCTTCCATAACGTGCACAAGTGCAATACTAGCCTATTCCGCATTATCGATGTCCAGTCTCGATAATACTACGACTAGGGATATTTAATGATTAAACCTTTTGTGGATTAATACTGTCTCATATCTTATTAATCCGGTACTAATCATATGGACTTTTATCATTTATATATCCAAGTAATTTAATTACAAATGATAAAAGAGTAATTTCCTTTGTCACATAGTTAATTTGTACAAAGAACACCATGTCTTTTACAAATAGTGATGCTATGGGTCCTAATTGTTCAACAATCTCCCACTTGGCCTATAGCCAATCACTCAAGTGTCCAACACTTGAACTTTGTACGGGTCGCTCATGCTTATGCTGAGATATCGCTTTCGTCAGCGGATTTATAAGGTTATTATCTGATGCGATTTATTCGATCATCACATCGCCACGATGTATGATCTCAAGAATCAGAAGAAACCGTTCGAAGTACATACTTGGATCATTGATGAGACCGTAATTCCTTAGTCTGTGTTGTAGCCCAGCTCAGCTGCTAATAGAACTACTCCTAATCCAATTAGGAATTTTGTAGACCCAAAATGCTTTTTTTGCTGCTCAGCCGCAGTAATATAATCCGCTTTTGTTGAATCGGCAACAATATCTTGCTAGGAAGATTTCCAGCTCACTGTTCCGTTGTTCAAACAAAATAAGTACCTTACAGTCGCCTTTATCGATTTGGAAACTTACAACGGTGAATCCAGTCACCTCAAGTTCTCCATCTCCATAAATTAAGAAAGCATCATTAGTTCGTCTAAGATACTAAAGGATGTTCTTAACATCAATCCATTGACCATCACCTGGATCGGCCTGATAGTGACTCCAAATGCTCAAAGCATATGAGATACCAGGTCGCGTACATGTATTTCAATGTACGAGTTCTTGGAGAGTGCCAACAACTTTTAGATCTATCCCAGTAGATCTTTATTCCTAGATTAAAGGTTGCCTCCCCAAGTTTTTCAAGGAGAATTTTAATGAAAGCCAAGCTTTCACCGATTGTAACATGGGAATGTTATTTCCAAGAAATAATACATCATCAATGTATAGGACAATCAATGTCAGTGCGCTCCCACTAACCTTCTTATATACACAAGAATCATCAATCGTTTTGAATGAAACCATATACCATTATGATCTCATCAAAATGTTGGTTCCAAGAACGTAATACTTGCTTCAATCCATAAATGGATCAATTTAACTTGCAAACCTTGTTTGCATGTTTTGGTGAGATAAAACCGTCAGGGTGTTATATAAAACATCCTCCAAAAGGTTTCCGTTAAGGAAAGCGGTATTGACATCCAGCTGCCATATTTCATAATCGAAATATGCAGCAATAGCAAGCATTATCCGAATGGATTTAATCATGGCAACGGGTAAAAGGTTTCGTCGTAATCAACACCATGTTGATTACGATACCCTTTCACTGCAAGCCTAGCTTTGTACGTTTGTTTGTTGCCATCCATGTCTGTCTTCACCATGAAGACCCATTTGCTACCAATAGGCACAATGCCTTCTGGTACATCAACCAATGTCCAAACTTGGCTGTATACATGGAATCCATTTCGGACTTCATGGCACTTTGCCATAAATGGAGTCGATACTTTGTATCATTTCCTCATACCTTACCGGTTCGTATTCCTTAATAAGATTAATATCTTCATGAGGTGAGATCAGAAACCCATACCTCTAAGGTTATTTTCTGACTCTCTCCAACCTACGCGGTTCTTGTGTATTAGAAGATTATGGAACAATCTCATCCCTGATGAACTTTTCGTGTTCCGTTAGGAATCGGTGCCAGGAACAATATTACTCTGATTTTCATCGAGTTTTACTTTCCTCCCACTTACCACTGCATATAGGAATTCCTTTACAAGGAAAACCGCATGGAGAGCAACAAATATCTTTGTTCTCTTGTGAGTTGTTGAATTGGTTTCTCTAGGATAACCAATTACAAATAGACACTTATCCGATTTGGATTCTAGTTTGGTACCATCCAAACGTTTAACATGCCTAGCATTCCCAAATCTTCAAGAATGAGAAACCCGGTTTCTTTCCTGTCCATATTTCATATGGAGTCTGTCCAATAAATTTTGTCGGAACCTTATTCAAAATAAGTATTGCACTGTTCAATGCGTATCCCGTGAAGGAAATTGATAGCTCAATGTGACTCATCATTAACCTTACCATGTCCAACAAAGTTCGGTTTCTCCGTTCGGACACATCACTCAATTGAGGTGTTCCGGGAGAAGTCCACTGTGAAAGAATATCATACTCTTTCGCTAATCGAGAAACTTATTGCTCAAGTATTTTCCACTACGGTCCAACCATAATGTCTTAATACTTTTGCCCGTCTGTTTTTCTACTTCGTGTCGAAACTCTTTGAATTTATCAAAAGTTTCTGATTTGTGTTTCATAAGAAACACATAACCATAACGATATGCAACATTCGTAAAGGTTTCGAAGTAATCATAACCATTTCTAGCCTGGCTAGACATGGGCCCATATATGTCAACCATGAACGAGGGCTAACAGCTCGGTGGCACGTACACCCTTACCGCTAAAAGGCATTTTAGGCACTTTGCCTAATAAACAAGATTCGCAGACGTCATTTGAATTAGGATCAAATCCGTCCAAGTATCCACTCTTCGAAAGTGTGGATATACGAGTCTTGTTAATGTGTCCCAGACAACAATGCCACAAATAAGTCTCATCTGATTTATTCAGTTTGAGCCTTTTGTTTGTCATATTATATGTTTGAGATTACTTTATATTCAAAATATAAATATTGTTATTCACATCTAATGTGTATATCTCAATATCATCTATATAAACAAAACACCCAGTGTTCTTGAACATAAAGGTATACCCGCAATGGGTTAAACTAGATATAGAGATAATGTTTCTAGTCAAACTAGGTACATCATAACACTTTCCTAATTTAAGTACATGCCCAAAGGGTAGTTCCAAAACTTAGGTTCCCACAGCTAAAATAGCGACTCTCGTCCCGTTTCTGACTCGCAGGTAGATCTCATCTGAAGCCAGTCTCCTGCTAATCAGCAGATCATGAACATCAGTACATATGTATGTACCACATTCAGTATCAAAAATCCAATTTTTAAAACCAGTAGTGGGCACGTTTATTACAATAACAAACATATCTGAAGTCGGAGCCTTGCCCGCCTTCACATACTTCATGTCTGCCTTGTCCATACGGCAATCACGCTTCCAGTGACCCCGTTTGCCACAATTTAGGCAGACGTGTTGGGATATGTCATTTGCCTTCCCAGAAGACTGTGACCATTTTACCTTTGCCCCTTTTTTTTTTCCACACCCAGAAGCCTTCGGCCAAGCCTTGGCCTTCTGGGATGTCGAAGTAAGATACGCCTTGAGCTTCTTGCCCTTTTAGAAGCTCTGGCTCTGCTTTCTTGAGCATAGCCATTAACTTTCCAAGAGTTTTCTCTTGGTTCATGATGAACCCGCCCCAGCTTTCGGGCAAAGACTGTAAGATCAAATCTATGGAAGTCTCAGCCTCGTAGGTAATGCCAAGCTAACCTAGCTGTTCGATGTCAGAAATCATCTGTGACACCTAGTGTTAGACAGTTATGACCCATAGCGTCACTATTTTGTAAATGATATTGTATTATTGCACAAAATTAACTATGTAGTAGTGAAATTACCTTTTACCGTTTTGTAATTTATTTACTTTGATATGTAAATGGTAAAAGTCCCTATGATTATTCCGGATTGAGATGATATGAGACAGTATCAATCGATAAAGGTTTAATCATTAAATATCCCTAGTCGTAGTATTATCGAGATTGGACATCGATAATGCAGAATAGAGACTAGTACTGCACTTGTGCGTGTTGTGAGGGCACAACGGCATAGTTCTCATATATTTAAGTATAGGATACTTATGCAAGTGCGGTAGGAGGTTGTGTTTTACCGATGGTACGGAAACAGCTTCGGTCTGGATAGACCCCGCGGAATCCCATTGGTAGTATGTCTGCGTGTCTATGGGAGTCCGCTTCAGGGTAGGTGCATATGGTCTTAACCTGAGACTTGCATCGCTAGTACTTGCGACAATCGGTAGACTTTAGTTTTGGTCGTCCAGGGCTTTAACAGGTTCTGTGTACACCTCTTCTAGGTTTATCGAGAATCGTAGTGTATTGGATGTGATGTCAAGACGGACGTATCACTTCAGACATATGGAGATGATGATTGCGCAGGATACAGAACTAGTACTCTATAATGGTTGCAACCATCGGGATAATATGACAAGGTCAGGATTATCCGATTCAAAGAGACTAGTTGCTTGATGTCCGATATATGTTTCGTACGGGGCAGACACATCTCCAGCCCCAGGCCTTACATGTGATCATCCGATACTGGATCGATATACACTATACTGCGGTATACTACGCCTGTTATAGATCTTATATTCCAGTAAGAATATTTCTGGAGAATTGGGTAGGCATGGCGTTTTGCTAGAGGCTAACCTTGTCTTGTAAATCGGTAAAAACGTAGTACTTGGTACGTACGTGATCGGATAGTCCGACGACCGTATTTACTGCCAACATATCCAGAGATCTCTTGGGTCGCTTCCCGAAGATTCACCGATGACGTATGATTCGAACTTAATTAATCTGGGATTAATTGCGGAGAGACTTTATCTTGGATAAAGTACTATTTGAAGAGAGAGAAGAATAATTTGGAATTAATCATTAAAATAATATATTCGATATATTAAACGAAATTCGATTTCGACGAGGAATTAAAATTAGATTTTAATTCGGGCAAACGATTTAATTTGGAATTAATTCGTTAGCGACGTGAATAGTAATTTTGCTAGGCACAATTATTTAATTAAAATTGATTTAATTAACGTCACGACGGAAGTTCGCTAATTCGGAATTATCGAACTCGAGCCCGGGAGTGTTTGCGGGCCCACTCGCATTCGGAATCAAGTGGGGCCCACATGTCACATCAACCATCACATCACTTGTCATTAGATACACTTTTGTGTGATGGGTTTTGGTGATAGTGTGTAACACACTCAAAGCAAGGAATGGTGATGGTTGTGTCATAAACCTACCAAAGGTTTGGTAATTGTTTGACAATTATTTTGACACAAATATAAATTGATTTTTGAAATTAAAATCATCACTCACTCTCTCTCCTCTTGACCGAAATTGTGACAGTTCACAGCTCTCTCCATTTTCAGGTTTTTGTTGCAAAAGCTTGAAGATTTTGTGCTTGTTTGGAACATTAAATCACATACAAGGCTAGCACCTTCAAGGGATCATACAAAGGTGTTATGGGAAACTAATTCTTGAGCTTGGAAGGATCAAACAAAGCTTGGAGCTCCACTTCCACCTTGGCCGAATCCTTCACTGCACAAAGAAGAGTTTTCATTTCATCAACGCATCCGCATTCCGATCTTTGTGAGTATGATTCCGCCATACTTCAATATTGTTCATTCATTTATATATATTTGTTTGCTCTTTTGATCTTGGGACATGGATTAGAATTTCCAACAATGGTATCATTGAGCCTAAAGAGCATGAAAATATATTAGGGTAATATTTGGGAAAATTGACTGAAGCATGATTTGATGATTGATTGATTAAGTATGCTTAAATGTATGTTACATTTGTTATACATTATCAATTTCATGAAAAATAAATTGGATTAATTTTTCCCCCCTTGGAGAGGCTTGGCCGAATACTACCTAGGCCATGGACTTGATGATTTGTTGTATATAAGATCATTGGATGACTTAAACGAACATAAAATGACGATTTGTGATTCGATTGGATTGAAAACGAAATCGGTAATTTTTCATCACCTTGGCCGAATGCATGGGAAGCACATTAGGGACTTGATTTTTTGATTAAATAATGTTGGACATGTATTTAAGATAAAAATATGATTAATGGATTAATTTGATATTTTGGAAATATTGATTTAAAGGATTAATCATGAAATTACACTTAATTAATTAAGTTATAAAATTTGGAATTTTAAAATTTGATTAATTGGGCTTAATTTTGAATTGGGCCTAAAACTATTATATTTGGGCATAATGGGCTTGGTTGGACCAAGTAGGTTTGGGCAAATTGGATTGGATCCAAAGTTGGGCCTAAATCACTCCATTAAGTCCAAATGTAATAAATGGGCTTTTATGTTTAATTGGGCCTTATGGGCTTGATATTGATTTTATGGCAAATGAGGGTGATTCCTTATTGGGCTTGGAAATTGGGTTTGACCCACATTGACCAAGGCCCAAGCCTAATGAAATCAATTGAAAGCCCATCGGACTTTAATTAAACGGACATTGGATGTTAGTTGGGCTTTGAGACCCGATAGGATTAGATTTGGAATCTAAGTCATAAAAGCACAATAAAAGTGTAAATATTTAATTTGGAATTAAATATAAGGATTAGTATTGAATACGACTTAAATTGGATTTGACGAGTAGTTCGATATAATTCATGAATTCGTACTACAAGTACTTATTCTCAAAAACGAGTTGGACTCGCGCAAAAGCAAACCATTGATTGAACATTGGATTGTCACCTAATTAAAGACTAATTAATTGGATTAGATTGGTTGTATAACATGCCTTGAATGAATGAATGTGGATGTGATGAATGAATAGTGTATATCAGATGGATATAGAAGGGAAGGGTAATTTTAGAAAATATTGTAAATTCAGAATTTATTAATTGGACCTGCGTGTCCAGCCTTTCTCTTATTATCTCTTTGTATTCTCTTCTCACCTAATTCCCCTCAATGTAAATGAGGTTTCTCTTATTGTATTATGTAATTGGGTAGAAGTAGAATAGTGCTAGCCGGGGAGAGGAAAGTGAGTGATTTGTTCTAGGAACAAATTGTTATATATCCATCCGCATATCACTATTATTTTATTTTACGCGCTTTATGATGTTTTAGAAGCATGCTTAAGGGTGTATGATGATGAGACCTAACAAAGATAAATTAATTGGTTGCCAATTACGCGAAAATCCCTCAAACAATATTAAGCGATTTTCCTTCCGTTGAGTGATTCTTTCTCAAGATCCGAAATTGGCATTGGTTTGTTGGCCAAAGTCAAGACCTTTGTCAATTGAGGATGTGTTTGAATCATGAGAGTTTTGTTCCATATCGGTGTCTTGTCCAAGTTGTGATTTGTTGGCCAAAGTCAAGATCACTTCTTGTCCATCGACATTGATTACGAAACTTTCCATGTCAATGGGTCCCGCTTAACTGGAATCATTAAGTTTGTTGTGCCAAAGCCAAGACTTAGTTGATTCAGAGGAAATGGTTAGGAAAATGTATTGGATACATTGACATATGTATTAGATATATATATGTTTCGGACTTGGATGTCCACCTACCGGATCTAGGAATTGGATGGGATCCAATTGATCTTCGAGATCTACCTAGTTAAATATCATACAACTTGTTGGCCAAAGTCAAGGTTGTGTGTTATTTAACGGGATCCTAGCCCACTAGGAAATTGGATTTCCCGAGTACTCGACAGAGGGTTAGAGACTTGTAGAAAATAGTGGGAGGCTAGTATTGAATTTGCAATTTCATTCAGATACTTAGCTTTACGCGCTTACAAAATTTATTTCGTCAATATTTTAACATTAGTTGGACTAATATAATGTTATTTTTCTTGTAACAGTTTGACTGTACCCATATATCGTTAACTAGATAGTTGGACTATCGTAGTTAAGATGGCAAACAAAGGAAATGTCCGAGACATAATCATGGGTGATAATGTATTTAAGGGCACGAACTTCGCTGACTGGGAAATGAACCTGAGGATAGTCCTTGGGGCAGAGAGGCTACTATACACCATACAGAGACCTCTCGGCCGAGGCCCACTGAGCCACTTGAGCTGGAGTTATGGAGAACTCATAGCGATGATTGTGATACGACTCAGTCGATCATGCTTGCTTCCATGACTCAACACTTTCGTCGCCAGAATAGGGACTTGGATCCTTATAATATGATGGCTAGACTAAAGGATCTTCACCGCACTAATAAGCGGATGGAGAGGTATGAGTTGGTGAAGAAACTCTTTCGCTCCCGTATGACTGATGGCGCTTCAGTTGAGGTCCACGGGACTCAAATGATAGCCGACATTGATGAGCTGGCCAAGATGGGAATAGTCTTGGAGGCTGAGCTGACTATATACATGCTCTTACAGTCACTTCCCGATACTTGGAAGCAGATTATCATCAACTACAAGTTGATGGATACGGACGATACTCTTGGAGAGCTATTGTCCATTCTTAAGGAGTCAGAGAAAGAGCTTCTTAAAGGCAACAAGCACGAGGCACACTTTGCATCGACCTCTCAGACGCCAAGGGCTTGGCCCAAGGCAACTGGAGGGGTGAAAAAGAGGAAGCATAAGAACAAAGGCAAGGCCAAGAAGTCGATGGCTTCTGGGAAGCCAAAGGACAAGTCACAAGACATATGCCTTAAATGCGGCAAAAGAGGTCACTGGAAGCGTGACTGCCGCATGAACAAGGCGATCAGAAAGGAGATCAAGGCGGGCAAGGCACCGACCTATGGTATGTTTGTTATTGAAATAAACATGGCTACTTCTAGTTTTAAGAATTGGATTTTTGATTCTGGTTGTGGTTCTCATATATGTACTGATGTGCAGGATCTGCAGAACAGCAGGACTCTGGCTTCAGGGGAGATTGATCTACGAGTTGGAAACGGAACTCCTGTTGCTGTTTTGGCCGTGGGCACTTTTGTATTAGAACTGCCCTCGGGGCATGTACTTAAGCTAAATGACTGTTATTATGTACCTAGTTTGACTAGGAATATTATATATGTATCTTTGTTAACCCTATATGGGTACAAGTGTATTTAGAAACACTGGGTGTTGTTTATATAAAATGATGCAGAAATATGCACTGCAGTTGCAAATAATGGTCTTTATATTTTGAATATAAATGAATCTCCTACATATAAAATAACAAACAAAAGGCTTAAAAGAGTGATCCAAAGATGAAACTTATATGTGGCATTGTCGTCTGGGACACATTAACAAGACTCGCATATCCACACTTTCGAAGAATGGGTACTTGGACGGATTTGATCCAAATTCATATGACGTCTGCGAATCTTGCTTATTAGGCAAAATGCCTAAATCACCTTTTAGCGGTAAAGGTGAACGCGCCACTGAACTGTTAGCCCTCGTTCATAGTGACGTTTGTGGGCCCATGTCTAGCCAGGCTAGAGGTGGATATCGATACTTCGTAACCTTTACGGATGATGCATCACGTTACGGTTATGTGTATCTAATGACGCACAAGTCGGAAACTTTTGAGAAATTCAAAGAGTTTCGACACGAAGTTGAAAAACAAACAGGCAAGAGTATTAAGACATTACGGTCGGACCGTGGTGGCGAATACTTAAGTAATGAGTTTCAAGATTACCTGAAAGAATATGGTATTCTTTCACAGTGGACTCCTCCTGGAACACCACAATTAAATGGTGTGTCCGAACGGAGAAACCGTACCTTGTTGGACATGGTAAGGTCGATGATGAGTCGCACTGAGCTGCCAATTTCCTTCTGGGGATATGCATTAAACAGTGCAGTTCTTATTTTGAATAAGGTTCCGTCAAAGTCTGTTGAACAGACTCCATATGAGATATGGACAGGAAAGAAACCGGGTTTCTCATTCCTGAAGATTTGGGGTTGCTGGGCATACGTTAAACGTTTGGAAGGTACCAAACTTGAACCCAAATCAGATAAATGCCTATTCGTTGGATATCCTAGGGAAACCAAAGGATATTACTTCTATCACCCACAAGAGAACAAAGTATTTGTTGCTCTACATGCGGTTTTCCTTGAGAAGGAATTCCTAAATGCAGTGTTTAGTGGGAGGAAAGTAGAACTCGATGAAAGTCATAGTGAAACTGTTCTGGCAGTGAATTATCAACGGAACATGAACAGTCCATCCGGGATGAGACTGAACCACAATCTTCAAGTACACAAGGACCGCGTAGGTCGGAGAGAGTCAGGGTAATACCTGAGAGGTATGGATTCCTGATCTCACCTCATGTAGATATTAATCTTATTGAGGATACTGAACCGGCTACGTATGAGGAAGCGATACAAGGTATCGAATCCGCTTTATGGCAAGAAGCCATGAAGGCCGAAATGGATTCCATGTATACCAACCAAGTTTGGACACTGGTTGATGCACCAGAAGGCGTAAAGCCTATTGGATGCAAATGGGTCTTCAAGAAGAAGACCGACATGGATGGCAACGTACAAACGTACAAAGCTAGGCTTGTAGCGAAGGGGTATCGTCAACGACTTGGAGTTGATTATGACGAAACCTTCTCACCCGTTGCCATGATTAAATCCATTCGGATAATGCTTGCGATAGCTGCATATTACGATTACGAAATATGGCAGATGGACGTTAAAACCGCTTTCCTTAACGGAAACCTTTCGGAGGATGTTTATATGCAACAGCCTGACGGTTTTATCGCACCTAGACTTGCAAACAAGGTTTGTAAGTTAAATCGGTCCATTTATGGACTGAAGCAAGCATCGCGGTCGTGGAACCAACGTTTTGATGAGATCATAAAAGAATATGAATTCATTCAAAACGAAGATGATCCTTGTGTATACAAGAAGGTTAGTGGGAGTGCACTGACTTTTATTGTCCTTTATGTCGACGATGTATTGCTTATCGGCAATGACATTCCCATGTTAACGTCGGTGAAAGCTTGGCTTTCATTGAAATTCTCCATGAAAGATCTGGGAGAAGCAGCTTTTATTCTAGGAATAAAGATCTACCGGGATAGATCTAGAAAGCTACTTGGACTCTCCCAGAGTACATATATTGATAAAGTGTTGAAGAGATTCAACATGGATCAGTCCAAGAGGGGACTGTTGCCAATATCACATGGCGTCTATCTATCTAGGGACATGTGTCCTAAAACACAAGATGAGAGAGACAACATGAGTCGGACTCCGTTCGCCTCGGCAGTCGGATCGATCATGTATGCCATGATATGTACACGACCTGATGTGTCCCATGCTTTGAGCATGTGCAGTCGATATCAGGCCGATCCAGGTAAAGATCACTGGATGGCGGTTAAGAGTATCCTTAAGTATCTTAACAGAACTAAGGATGCTTTCTTAATCTATGGAGATGGAGAACTTGAGGTATCTGGGTATACCGATGCAAGTTTCCAAACCGACAGAGACGACTTTAAGTCGCAATCTGGGTACATATTTTGTTTGAATAACGGAGCAGTGAGCTGGAAATCTTCCAAGCAAGATACTGTTGCCGATTCAACAACTGAAGCGGAGTACATCGCAGCAGCTGAAGCAGCGAAAGAGGCGGTTTGGATCCGAAAGTTCCTAATTGGATTAGGAGTAGTTCCGTTAGCAGCTGAGCCCGTTCCATTGTATTGTGACAATAGCGGGGCTATAGCACAGGCTAAGGAACCAAGGTCTCATCAACGATCCAAACATGTTCTTCGACGATTCCATCTGATTCGAGAGATCATACATCGTGGCGATGTGAAGATCGAAAAGATCGCATCAAAGGATAACATTGCAGATCCGTTGACGAAGGCTATTCCTCAGGAAACGTTTGAGCGACATGTACATAGTTCATGTATTAGATGCTTGAGTGACTGGCTATAGGCCAAGTGGGAGATTGTTAGACAGTTATGACCCATAGCGTCACTATTTTGTAAATGATATTGTATTATTGTACAAAATTAACTATGTAGTAGTGAAATTGCCTTTTACCGTTTTGTAATTTATTTACTTTGATATGTAAATGGTAAAAGTCCCTATGATTATTTCCGGATTGAGATGATATGAGACAGTATCAATCGATAAAGGTTTAATAATTAAATATCCCTAGTCGTAGTATTATCGAGATTGGACATCGATAATGCAGAATAGACTAGTACTGCACTTGTGCGTGTTGTGAGGGCACAACGGCATAGTTCTCATATATTTAAGTATAGGATACTTATGCAAGTGCGGTAGGAGGTTGTGTTTTACCGATGGTACGGAAAACAGCTTCGCTCTGGATAGACCCCGCGGAATCCCATTGGTAGTATGTCTGCGTGTCTATGGGAGTCCGCTTCAGGGTAGGTGCATATGGTCTTAACCTGAGACTTGCATCGCTAGTACTTGCGGCAATCGATAGACTTTAGTTTTGGTCGTCCAAGGCTTTAATAGGTTCTGTGTACACCTCTTCTAGGTTTATCGAGAATCGTAGTGTATTGGATGTGATGTCAAGATGGAAGTATCACTTCAGACATATGGAGATGATGATTGCGCAGGATACAGAACTAGTACTCTATAATGGTTGCAACCATCGGGATAATATGACAAGGTCAGGATTATCCGATTCAAAGAGACTAGTTGCTTGATGTCCGATATATGTTTCGTACGGGGCAGACACATCTCCAGCCCCATGCCTTACATGTGATCATCCGATACTGGATCGATATACACGATACTGCGGTATACTACGCCTGTTATAGATCTTATATTCCAGTAAGAATATTTCTGGAGAATTGGGTAGGCATGGCGTTTTGCTAGAGGCTAACCTTGTCTTGTAAATCGGTAAAAACGTAGTACTTGGTACGTACGTGATCGGATAGTCCGAAGACCGTATTTACTGCCAACATATCCAGAGATCTCTTGGGTCGCTTCTCGAAGATTCACCGATGACGTATGATTCGAACTTAATTAATCTGGGATTAATTGCGGAGAGACTTTATCTTGGATAAAGTACTATTTGAAGAGAGAGAAAGATTAAATTGGAATTAATCGTTAAAATAATATATTCGATATATTAAACGAAATTCGATTTCGACGAGGAATTAAAATTAGATTTTAATTCGGGCAAACGATTTAATTTGGAATTAATTCGTTAGCGACGTGAATAGTAATTTTGCTAGGCACAATTATTTAATTAAATATGATTTAATTAACGTCGCGACGGAAGTTCGCTAATTCAGAATTATCGAACTCGAGCCCGGGAGTGTGTTTGCGGGCCCACTCGCATTCGGAATCAAGTGAGGCCCACATGTCACATCAACCATCACATCACTTGTCATTAGATTACACTTTTGTGTGATGGGTTTGTGATAGTGTGTAACACACTCAAAGGCAAGGAATGGTGATGGATTTTGTGTCATAAACCTACCAAAGGTTTGGTAATTGTTTGACAATTATTTTGACACAAATATAAATTGATTTTTGAAATTAAAATCATCACTCACTCTCTTCTCCTCTTGACCGAAACTGTGACAGTTCACAGCTCTCTCCATTTTCAGGTTTTTGTTGCAAAAGCTTGAAGATTTTGTGCTTGTTTGGAACATTAAATCACATACAAGGCTAGCACCTTCAAGGGATCATACAAAGGTGTTATGGGAAACTAATTCTTGAGCTTGGAAGGATCAAACAAAGCTTGGAGCTCCACTTTCCACCTTGGCCGAATCCTTCACTGCACAAAGAAGAAGTTTTCATTTTATCAACGCATCCGCATTCCGATCTTTGTGAGTATGATTCCGCCATACTTCAATATTGTTCATTCATTTATATATATTTGTTTGCTCTTTTGATCTTGGGACATGGATTAGAATTTCCAACACCTAGTGCTCGATAGATGTACCCTCTGACATACGCGAGCGAAAGAGCTTCTTTTGCAATTCGTATTTCCAAGATCTAAGGTTAGATCTATGAAGATCCTTTAATTTCAACATCATGGTATAAAGATCTAATCCTTAGTTATGACGACGAAATTAAGGAGTCATTGCGGCAAGCAATGACTCCTTAATTGATTGAGCACTAAAGTTATCATCACGATGAGTCTTCCTAAGCTCATGCTCTACTATTTACTCAACTCCGGGCTCAGGGTCCGAGAGGATTCTCTATCCAATAGAGTAACTACTCAGCTCCCATGACTATCCTGAGATTCATTTCCTAATCTGGAAAATTTACGCCGTTAAAGACATTTAGACATTTTCACCCAGGATTATGTCATTTGATGCTAATCTTTCCAGCCATCTCGATTGCAATAGTCCAACTATCCAATCAATGATTTTGGGTACACTCAAAATATAATGGTTTTTATAGTCCAACTATATGACCAACTACAAGTGGAGTAGTGTCTTGTACAGTCTAACTGTTCAAAGAAAGCAATATTAAATATTAGTCCAACTAATATATTTATAACAACGATAAATAAAATAAAATAGCGAGTATTGGCAAGTATTTAAACGAAATTGCAAATTTAATACTTGCTTCCTACTATTTTTCGGCGAGCCTCTAACCCTCTGTGGAGTACTTGGGAAACCTAGTTTCCTAGTGGGCTAGGATCCCGTTAAATAACACACAACCTTGACTTTGGCCAACAAGCTATATGAAACTTAACTAGGTAGATCTCTAAGATCAATTGGATCCCATCCAATTCCTAGATCCGGTATGTGGACCTCCAAGTCCGAAACACATATCCAATATATGCAAATATATCCAATATATTTCCTAACCTTTTCCTCTGAATCAACTAAGCCTTGACTTTGGCTCAACAAACTTAATGATTCCAGTTAAGCGGGACCCATTGACAGTGGGATAGCTTCGTAATCCACGTCGATGAACTAGAAGTGACCTTGACTTTGGCCAACAAGTCACAACCGCCCAAGACATGCGATATAGAACAAAGCTTTCGTGGTTCAAACACATCCGCTATGGACATTGATCTTGACTTTGGCCAACAAACCAATGCCAATCTTGGAGCTTGAGAGAGAACCACTAATGGAAGGAAAAACACTTAATATTTGATGAAGGTTTTTCGCGTAATTGGCAACCAATTTATTATCTTTGATTAGGTCTCATCATACACCCTTAATCATGCGTTCTAAAAGCATAATAAGGCGCAAAATAAATTAATAATGATATGCGGATGAATATATAACACAAATTTATTCCTAGAATAAATCTCTCCCTTTCTTCTCTCCCGCTAGCACAAACTTCTACCCAATTACATAATACATTAAAGAAACCTCATTTGCATTGAGGGGAATTGGTGAGAAGAGAAATACAAAGAGAATAGAGATAATAGGCTTGACACACATGTCTAATTTAATAAATTCTAAATTTATTACAATAATTTCCAAAATTGCCCTCACCCTTCTAATATCCATCCGATATACAGTATTCATACAATACATCCAAGTATTCACACAAAGCATGTTATTCAATAATTCTAATCCAATTAATTAATCTTTGAATTAATGACCATCCAATGTTCATACATCGATTTGATTTGCGCGAGTCCAACTCGTTTAAGAATAAATACTCAAAGTACGTATTCTTGAATTATATCGAACTATAATTTTAAATCCAATTTAATTTGTATTCAATACTAATTCTAATTTAATTCCAAATTAAATAATTACACTTTTAATAGTGCCTTTTAGACTTGGATTCCAAATCCAATCTTAATGGGTCTCAAAGGCCCAATTAGTATCCAATACTATTCAATTAAAGTCCAATAGGCTTTTATTAATTCTTTAGGCATGGGCTTTGGCCGTTATGGATCAAACCCAAGATGCCAAGGCCCAATTAGGAATCACCCTATGCCAAAAATCAATTTAGGCCCAATTAAAATTTTAAAGGCCCAATGTCATATTTTGGACTTTATGGAAATGGTTTTAGGCCCAATTGGATCCAATCCAATTGTCCAAAACCAAACTTGGCCCAACCAAGCCCATTAAGCACAATTACAATAATTAAATTAATACATTTTTCCAAATTACATATTAATTCAATTCAAGTGTAATTAACATAATTAATCAACTAATCTAATGTTTCCAAAACACTAATTAATCCAATTAATCATGCTCTTTAATTCCAATTAATGTCCAACAAAAATTGAAGCAAAATAATTCATTTTACATGCTTATAGCTCACGGCTTTGACAAGAATTCATCATGCAATTTGATTTCAATCCAATTAAATCAACATATAACATTCATTTCATGCCAATTAACATATCTAATTGTCAAATTTCAAAAATTCACCATGAGCACTCTTAGGGTTCATATCGGCCAAGGTGGGAAATTGGGGATTTTTGATCTAATCAAATTTTCTCAATTCCTTAGATGTACAAATCCAATTCAACAACATCCAACAAAACTAAAGACAAGTTGCGGAAATTACTTACTTTGATCGGATTTAGGATTTCAAAAATTCATGGATGTAGAAGAAGCTCCAAGCCTTTGTAGAGTGTTTCCAACACTTGGTTGAGTTTCCCTATCACCTTGATTCACTCCTTATGTGCCAACAAGAACAAAAATTGAAAGAAAAATTTTCCCTCCAAGGAAGCAAACTTTCGGCCATAGGAGAGCAAAATAGAGAGATGAGTTTTTTTTTTTTGTGTTTTGTTTCCCAAAAACAATTACAAAAGTCAAACTCCAAAAAAGTGTATATGCTTTACAAAAAGCAAAGTGTGTTATACAAGTTTCCAACAAAAGCCATCAATCACTTCCATCACCAAAAGTTGATTAATGATGTAAGTGAAGTGGGCCCCACTTTAAATTCAAAATTCAAGTGGGCTTGCTCAACACACTTCGGGCTCGGGTTCGTTTAATCCGATTAAACGAATTTACCATCGCGACCTAATTAAATCCAATTTAATTAAATAATAATGCCCAATAAAATTATTACGGAAGTCGCTTACGAATTAATTCCAAATTAATTCATTCATATGAATTAAAATCTAATTTTAATTCCGCGTTGAAATCCAATTTCAATTAATATATCCAATATATTATTTTAGCCCAATTAAAAAAATTAAATAGAAAAATCCAATTTAACTATTAAATTTATTTTACCGATTAATTCCAAATTAATCGCGTTCTCTCTTCTTCACGAATTAATCCCAGATTAATTCATGACGCAATTAATCCCAGATTAATTCTTTCTTTGATAATTAATCCCAAATTAATTTATTGCCGCAATTAATCCCAGATTAATTTTATCTCTCGTAATTAATCCCAGATTAATTCTGTTCGAGTCAAATGTCATCGGTGAATCTTTGGGAAGCGACCCAAGAGATCCCTGGACATGTTGGCAGTAAATCTGGTTGTCTGACTATCCGAACACGTGCGTACCCCGTACTACGTTCTTACCCATTTACAAGACATGGTTGGCTTCTAGCAAAGCACTGTGCCTACCCAATTCTCCAGAAATATTCAACAAAGAATATAGAATCTATATGAGGCATAGTATACTATGTATTGCGTATTAAGATCCAGTATCTGATGTCACATCTAGGCCTGGGGCTGGAATTGTGTCTGCCCCGTACGAAGCATATATCGGATCACTAGCAACTAGTCTCTGTAATCGGATAATCATGACCTAGTCATACTATCCCGATAGTTGCAACATTTAAGAGTACCAGTTTTGTATCCTACGTGATCATCATCTCCTTATGACTGAAGTGATATTTCCATCTTGACATCACACCCAATACATTACGATTAGGCCAAACGCCCAAGCCCAATCCAAAACATTTAAATCACATGTAACATATGCCAAATCCCTCCAAAGCCCCTTCCAAATTAGCCAAGATTGGATCCTCCAAATTTGGAAAGAAAATCAAGGCACATTTGTGACTTGGACGGCACACACACACACACATGATGAAATGAAACCCTAGTATGCACAACCCTAACCCTAGCACACCATTATAAAAAGAGAACACTTCCAAACCCTAGGGCTCTCTTCTTTGGGTTCACTCACACGGTAAAAACCAAAACAAAAGGAAAAAAAACCCGAATAGCCTCCACTCTCTACTCCCTCTACTCCCGGCCTCTCAATCTCTCTCCTATCTAACTCAAACCGTGACATAAAAAAAATCCTAATCTCATCATCTCTCATCTTCACCAAACAAACTAAACCCTAATACTCCATCTCTCATAAAATAAGACTCGACTCTCTCAGCACCATGAACTAATAAATGAAATACTTCCATCTCTCTCGGCCATTTGACAAAAACACAGGTAGCCACCGACTTCAACCCTCCAATAAACTGAAACTTCACGGCTTCACCTTAGCTCTCTCTCATTCAGCAGCAAACTCACCAACTGCTCACAAACAAACAAATCAAAGCCCCTAAACTGCCCTCCACTGACCGAGCACAAAAATAACAACTAAAAACCAAACCCTTCAATCAGCCTTTAACCGATTAAACTAAACCCTTCGACCAGGCCACACGCCTTTTTCGGAAACAAATAACTAAGCCCATAGCTTATCTCATCATCCCCTTCTCTCACTGAACACATCGAAACACCCTGTTAACATACACACACGTCCCCTAAGCTAACCAACACGTGAACAAACAAAACCTAAAACTAGCCTGCTCACCACTGACTCACACAACAAAACCAGCCTTAACAAACCGATTAAACAAACAACAAAATAATAGCCTGCCACCGACCACGAAACAGCTGAAACCACACCAAAACATTCCCAAAAACCACCCAAAATACACCCCAAAACAGTCCCGATTCAGCCCCCAAACCAGTCCAAAATTTTTCCCAAAAAATAACCTGAAAACAGTGATAGAAATATAGAAAATAGTAGTAAAAATAGTGACAAAAAATAGTAGTGAAAATTGAGAAAACAGCAGCTCAAAATAGTAAAACAGTGAACAAAATTGTTAAATCAGTGAACTAGAAAAGCAGCGGAGCATTAACCCTTCCGGCGACGTCTCAACGTACTTTCGAGAAGCGACTTAAAAGGTAAGACCTGAGGGCCATTTCTTTAATATTTTTGTTCTTTATTTTTATGTCCATTTACTGTCTGTGTTCTTTATTCTGCTATTTACTTTTTCTTTTGCTGTTCCTTTGTTTATTTACGTATCGTTATTTGTTAGTGTACATGGCTACTTACATTGGATTAAAGGTCACCTTATTTGTGGGAAATGCCTGAAGGTAGCCTTTACCATGATATTTTGCTGCGCCGGACGCGGCATGCTTGGTTGGATGTGAAATACGTCCAGCCGGGCATGCGAGGTCCCATTTAGATGTCGGCCAAGTCTCTTGGTCGCATCTCCTTTCTCTTATTCCGTTATTTATTTTTTTGTTCCTTTATTTATTTATGTATCGTTATTTGTTAGTGCACATGGCTACTTACATTGGATTAAAGGTCACCCTATTTACGGGAAATGCCTGAAGTCAATCTTTACCATGATATTTTACTGCGCCAGACGCGGCATGCTTGGTTAGATATGAAATATGTCCAGCCGGGCATACGAGGTCCCATATAGATGTCGGCCAAGTCTCTTGGTTACATCTCTTTTCTTTTATTCCGTTATTCAATTTTCTTTGTTGTTCCGTTATTTATTTATTTAGCGTTATTTTCTTTATTCTGCTATTTAATTTTTCTTTTGTTGTTTGTCATTTATTTATCTATCATATTCACCATTGCACATTCCTTATATATATATATGTGTTTAATTATACGCCTGTTATTCCCCTTTTTTATTTATCATTTCGCGTTCATATAATTGTTTATCTTTATTTTCTGCCACATCACATCACATTTATTTCCATGCTTGCATTGTGTTGATGCTTGAGGGTTGCCTCTTGTGGTATATCAGATGGAAACCCAGACATAAATTCTGTAGCTGAATCCGAAGGGACGGTAGTGTAGTCTGTACTTGGGATACAACTCCACGTACCGCTTCAGAAACATTCATGTATGTGTTTAAGTCTTATAGATGTCATTTTTATAATCATGTTCAAACGTGCCCTCGAACGCTACGTAAACGCGCACACACTGGACAAATTCTCTTATCATATTTTACTCATGTTTGTCTCTTCAGTTATTTCTTTTACATTATGCATTTAATTATCTGCCAATATTATTAACGTTTCTATTGTCATCATAATTTACATTGCCGCACTTCTTTGATTAACATGCTTTTAGAATCATGCATTCGCTTTCATTTATATTTATGATTATGGGTATGCAAAATTTTGTGTTATTTGGATTATCTTGCATATGCTGCATAAGACTTGGTTATATTATTGTGTAAACCCGTTCATTACAACTGGCATAAGTAAGGGACCATTATGAACCCAACGGTTTGAGGTCTTCCCTTGCGAGGGGTAAGTGCGGCCTTAAATCATTTCCCTGGCGACTCCTTTATTCTACGGTTTAGTCCCCCGCGGGCTACTCCGTACTCCCAACGGGCCACGAGCCCGGATAGCGTCACCCATCTCTGTGCCATGTCCACAACCATATTAGCCTTGACCAGATAAATAGGTTGATTAAGAACGAAGTTTTAACCAGTTAAAGCTTGAATTTTACCAGTTTACGAATCTTGTCTAAAAGGAAAGATGACCAAGAGAACTTTTACTGGAAAAGGAAAAAGGGACAGTCAACCACTTGAGCTAATACATTCGGACGTTTGCGGACCAATAAATGTAAGGGCCCGAGGTAGTTATGAATACTTTGTCACATTTATTGACAATTATTCGAGATATGTGTATATTTATCTGATGCAGCACAAGTCAAATACCTTTGAAAAGTTCAAAGAGTATCGTGCTGAGGTTGAGAACCAATTAGATAAGATGATCATAACTCTACGATCGGATCTTAGAGGAGAATACCTTGATAGTGATTTCGAGTAATTCTTGGTTGAGCATGAGATATTATCACAACTCACAGCACCTGGAACACCACAACAGAATGGTGCTGTAGAGAGGAGAAATCGAACCCTACTAGACATGATAAGATCTATGTTTAGTTGTAGTTCACTACCTAATTCATTCTGGAAATATGCATTGCAAACAGCAATGTATATCCTTGATGTATTTCCATTTATGTCTGTTCCTAAGACTCCCTTAGAGTTGTGGAGTTGTCGTAAATCTAGTTTACGATATTTCTGCATATGAGGGTGTCCAACATATATGCTAAAGAATAATACTATAAATTTGGAGCCATGTTCTCATATATACCTATTTGCAGGTTATCCTAAGGAGACTTGGGGTGGGTTCTTTTATAGTTCGGAAGTTAATAAAATATATATGTCGACAAACGCTATATTTCTTGAGGAGAACTAAATGAGGGAGTTCAAACCTCAAAGAAAAGTATTACTCGAGGAGTTGCTTGTTGGTTTGACCAGCACACCATTATCAACAATAGTTGACAAAAATATAGTACCTTTAACATCTAAGTGTCAGATGCAAGAATATCAGAATGATTTTCCACTGAGAAGCAGTGGGAGAGTTATACATAACTTGAACGCTATCTAGGAGTTGGAGAGGCACAAGTTGTCACATCCAGTGTTGGTGTAGATGATGTATTGACCTATCACAGTGCAATGAATGATTCTGATAAAGAAGAATGGCACAAAGCCATGAACCTCGAGATGGAGTCATTGTATTCCAATTCAGTATGGGAACTTGTAAACCAACCTAATGAGGGTAAAACCCATAGGTTGCAAGTGGATCTACAAGAGAAAGAGATAAGCATATAGGAAGGTACTGACCTTCAAGACTAGACTAGTGGCAATGGTTATACCCAGAAAGAGATAGTCGACTATAAAGAGACTTTCTCGCCAGTCGCCATGCTCAAATCTATCTGCACTATTCTCTTCATTGTAGCATATTATGAATATAAGATTTGGCAGATGGACATCAAAACTGCATTCTTGAATGTAAATCTTGATGAGTGTATCTATATGGTACAACCAGAGGGATTCGTAACCCAAAGTCAAAAGTAAAAGGTTTGTAAGCTGCAAATGTCTATTTATGGACTTAAGCGTACATCTCGATGTTGGAACATAAGATTGAATACCACGATCAAGTCTTATAATTTTGAGCAGAACATCGATGAGCCTTGTGTATACAAGCACGTCATTGACGTAAAAGTGGTTTTTCTCGTTTTATACGTCGATGGTATTTTACTAATTGGAAATGATGTAAAAATATTATCAGAAGTGAAATACTGACTAGCTAACTAATTCCAAATGAAATATTTGGGAGAGGCTAGTTATGTACTTAGGATCCAGATTCTTCCGGATCGCAAGAGACGACTGTTAGCTATGTCTCAGATATCTTATATCGACAAGATCCTTGTGCGATTTAGGATGCAGAATTCCAAGAAAGGCAATTTTCCTTGCCGACCTGGAATTCATTTATCAAATGAACATCCTCCTAAAACACCTCAAGGAGTTTAGGAAATGAGACATATCTTAGATGCCTCAGCAGTTGGTAGTCTTATGTATGCTATGTTATGCACAAGACCAAACATCTTTTTTACAGTGGGAGTAGTCAATAGGTTTCAGTCTAACATAGGATTAGATCATTGGGTGGCTGTGAAACACATTCTCAAGTATCTTAAGAGAACGAGAAATTATTATTCTTGTATATTCTAGTGAAGATATGATCATCAGGGATATAGTCGATTATAGAAAATCAACATTTGGATCAGTGTTTACCCTATGTGGTGAGGCATTGTGTGGAGGAGCATAAATAAATCTTGTATTGCTCACTCCACCATGTAGGCTAAGTATGCAGCAACTTGCGAAGCAACTAAGGAAGCAGTCTGGCTTCAAGAATTCTTGGGATATTTGAAAGTTGTTCCAGATATGGATAAACCACTCATACTTTATTGCGATAATGGTGGTGCAGTGGTGAATTTTGAAGAACCAATAAATAAAAAAAAACATATAGAGAGAAAATATCATCTAATCAAGGAGATAATGTAGAGATGAGACGTTTCTTTCATGAAGATTGCATCTGCAGAGAACTTGGCTGATTCGTTTACAAAGATCTTGTCGGCTAAAGTGTTTGAAGGTCACCTAGAGGGTCTAAAATTACGTGAGATGTCCCATTTGCTCTAGTATAAGTGAGAGATTGTTGGGATATATGAGATAGAGCTTCATGTAATGTAAACAAAATGTTTTGTTATAAAATAAAAGATGTATTGTTCATTTATCAATTGTTTTGATTTAAATCGTATATTGTAAATTATCATGTTTACCTTTGATTACTTATGTGCCTTCAGACTTAGTGTATGAGTATCATACACAAGAAGATTTAAGTATGGAGTTAGTAATCTAAAATAATCCTTAGAGAGCAAATAAAACAAGTACTTTGTTTGTGGTTTATCTAAAGCTGTGATCCATTATATAATTATATGATGACCTTGATTCGGGATCGTCCATGTGGTGACATGAGAATTAAGGCATCTTATATGATGTGATCATATAAGACTGGACCCAGATAGAAATGAATTTCTTATAATATCCATTAAATAAAGAAATTCATTTCAATATACTAGAGGGTCATTTATCGATTGATCTGAATCCTGAGTGTATTGCGAACTCTTCCATGGCAAACTATGTCATTTAATTTATAAAGGTGAGTTTGGTGAAGCAATCCTGACCAATAGCTACGTACTTTGGGCACATGTTTTGGTGTATAGTTTGGGATATTTTACATAGATATGAAGGTCACTCCTTTCGAGAAGTAGATGATTATCTTATTTGAGGGTTGATTCATTACTTGAACGATTAGAGTGTTCAAGTCTTTCTATTACGAATAGGAAGATTAATATTCATAATGGTTATGAATTAATCGTTCATTAGAGAATCAATGGTACTTAAGGTAAAAATAATTAGATGGATATAACAGACATTATAACCGAGCTCTCATTATGAGATACTCGTGAAGGGCCAATCCGTATGTAATGACAATATCGATGGACACCGATGTAGTTCGACTTATATTATTTATTTACAGCAATGAGAGTACAACTTTGGGTTTTTAGTAGAATAACCTAAAGGTAATAATTCAGAATATTTAATTAAATAATTTAATTTATATTTCGGGATTATTGGAGCTCGGAATTGTAGGTCCATTTGGTCCTTGTGCTAGCTCAATATATTGTAGCAAATTAAATATAATTGGATAGTCCAATTATATACTCATATATATATTATTATTTTTATGATTAATAATATTTTTGTCACACTTGAAACTATATATTAATTTTAATATATGGTTTTCATAATAAATGATTATATGATAATTATTTATTATAAATTATTTTATTAAATTATATTGTTTAATTTAATAAAGATTTGAATTAATGGATTTCCAAAAATGCATTTTGGAAACTCTTGATTTGGATTGGAAGTTACATCATTTTATTTAGTAATGCTTTCATGTCATGATCGATTCTGAAGCCTAGCACACTTCCGCACATGGAATCATTTCTTACAAACATGCCTTGCAATGATTCCATCATCAAATATGTTGTAGCCATTGGCTCATGCTTTGTAGCAAGAACCTCGGACATCCCTACTAGCAAGTAGTAGTGAGCTTTCTCATTGGTAGCGACCCATCTTTGGTAGGCATCGCGCACAGCTTGGCCAGAATTTCTGGCCGGTTCAGGAGAACATTCCTCCGTCAGGACAAACTTAAAGTCTTTACAGACCAAGATGGCGTTCATGTAACTTTTCCATTTAACATAATTTTCTCCCATTAATTTGTCATTCGAGAGAATTGATATGATTGAAGAAATCATAGCTGAAAATAAAATAAAAATACATTTTAACATTATTTAAATCGCATATTAAAATCATCAAAAAAATATTTAGGCATAAAATTAAACATGATGCATGTACCATGTATATTGAATTAGAAATTTAAATCGATTACTATGTCATGTAAATATATCATTCCACAAATAAGTACCATGGTAGGGTAGGTCAAGTATTTTCATGATAAATTGAGACAATCTCAACTAATTAATATATGCGAGAATAACTCTTATTCCTATATTAACCAACCACAGTTTGATTTAATCAAGGAATTTTGATTAACATTTAATCATTCTTTTGTGAGTGTAATCTGTTGTTTCGAAATCCTTGGATTTAACTAGTGAACTATCGCCGTAGGGCAGGTTAGTTCATCAGATACATCTAGAGTTTCTATCCTCTCGGAATCCAAACTTGATATTGACTCAAAATGGGCACCATCCGTATGGGGATGAAAATAAAGCCGTCTCGAGGCGCCTTTTGAATCTCATGTTTTCGAACTAACAATGGAGACGTGCGATATATTATCGTATATCTCTCTCCTACTCACTTTTAAAATTAGTTTTCTACCTAAAATATCTAATATTTTAATCCACTAATGTCTACAAGTTTATGCGCCGCTAAAACATAACTCAAATTTACACTAGTGTAAAATTAGTGACATCCATTTTAACTCTTAAAATTTTATTCACTAATTTTTATTTGTCCAAACTTATATTTTACTTAATTAAACTAATTTAACTAAGTTTAATTTAGTGACCTAATTAATTTTAACTTTTAAAATTTTAGGTCACGGATAAGTTTAAAAATTAAAAACTCAAATAAGGGATAATTTTTTTTAATTAAACTATTTAATTAATATAAACGTCTTATAAATTCAAATGGTAGGTGAAATTATATCACGGGTGCAGACCACACTACCTTCCAATCAGAATCGGCTATGAAATTTACATATGAGTTTCCATCCGATATACCAATGAAAATTATAATGCACTTACCAGCCCATTAAATATTAAATCTGGATTTCCAATATTTTAAATCTTTAAAACAATTAATCCAATTAATTTTCATGTATAACATATTCGAATTTAACACTTTTAAATTTCATAAAATCATATTTACTTGTTATGGCATGTGAAAATGCATGAATAGACAGCCTAAACTATGTGACATGTGTAATATCCCGAATATTTTCGGAATGGTTCTGAAAGATTTCTGAATTGAAGTTTGGAATTCGAAATGTGATGGTATTTGAAAATAAAATTATACGGGTAGGAAAATATATCAAAATATTTTTAAGTGAAGATTCATCGTGTTAGAAAACGCATGGTTTCGAGAATCGGTTATGTGATTTTTGATTTTATCGTTATACGCGTAAAAGTTTATTGTTTCAGCTATAACTTTTTTCAAACGAACTCCGATTGAGTTGATTCTTGAACCATCAGACTCATTTTTCCGAGATGAACAACTTTAGTGTTGAACGCTTTTCGAAATTTGTATCAAAAGGGCTTCAAAATTAGATTTTTTGAGAATATTCCATGGTAGGGACCTGATTGTAATTTTTGGGAGTCTGAATGTAAATTTCAAAAACTTCTCTATAAATACTCATAGTTACTGCTTATTACAAAAATGGCATAAGCTCTCATCTCTCTCCACTCGACCCCCTCACCCCCAAATTCATCCCTTGCCATTGCCAGTCGCACAAGCGGCCATGGGGGTGCGTCGGCCACCCCTTCACCTTGTGGTGGCCGGCGGCAGCCCCTAAGTCACCGGAAAACGGTGGTAATGAGGTAGAAATGTGCGGGCTTGGGTTTCTCGCTTCATTTCATGGACCGAGCCACCCGCCAAATCGAAGATCTCAGAGAGTACTACAAGTTGGCGGTGACAGATTTTCTGTTCCGTGCACTTTTACACGCGAGATAAGGAAGGAAGATTAAGATGAATAGTGACCTAATGTGAACAGTAACTTCGATAGGAATTTCTTCAATTTCAGCATGTTCGTGGGATCCTTTGGAGTCCGTATATGGCCTCGAAATCTCGGTAAGACCTCTCGGTAAAAATCCGCTAATTTCAAGTTTATAGTTAAATGTTCAGAATTATCCAGTATCTTTGTCGAGTTCAATATTGATATAAATTGAATTATATTAGTATTAGTATATTGAATATGAGCATTCGAGAGAATCCGATTGAAAACATAACGAGTTTGATCGATCCGATAGAATATGTTAGTTTCCGATAAAGTGGATTTTTGGATATAATGATGTGTTTTGATTTTAATGTTAGTTATGAGTTATTTATGACATTATGAAAATGTTTAGTTAAATCCGGGAAGGTTCAGAGGGTTCGGGACCATTCCGTAGCGTTTGCGGAAATTTTTCGGAAGATTTTCCAAAGTCACGTAAACTGAGGATTTAAGTGAATTAGTTATTTGGAATAGTTTGTAATGATATTTTAAGAGTAATAGAACTGAAAGTATTGAAATCGAACTTGATTCAATTGTCCCGAAAAGATCCAGAACTTTGTCAAAGCTAAGTCGGGAATTTCATAAGTTGCGATTCTAACGATGTTTCACCATTTGTTTTGATAGACTTGACTAGGACCTGAAGTGCCTGTGAAGCCAGGTAAGTAGCTCGTGCGATGAGAGCTTAATGAGTGATTTTGTGTTTTGAATATATATATATATATAGGTTTAGATGATTGATATGTTAGGTTAAACAAAAAATAGTTAAGAAGTAGTTTGAGAAGGAGTTCAAGGTTATGTGTAGTTAAGTGAAACGACCATCGCAGGTATGACGTTTATTTTTATCATGATACAAAGTAAGAGGTTTAATGATATTAATGTCTGTATGTATGTATTGACTTGTTTGAAGTGAAATATTTGATAAGCTTAATATCTATGTGTATGTATGAATGTACGTAAAGGTATAATTGTGTAACGATATGAAATCGTGTATGTGAATGAATATGAAAATTTATAAGTATATGAGTATGTATTCGTATATGCCTATGATGCTAAGATATGTTCATTTGGTAAATACACTATATCAAATGTTCCTAGATAGAGATTCTGATATAAATATGTTTGATCGATAAAAGAAATGTTAGGAGGACTATCAAAGGTATGACATTTGAATTTTTTAATAGGATGTATATTCATATGTTTGAAACATATGTTTGTATGTGAATATTTGAATAATGTTTTGGAATGTTTATTATGGATGTGCTTGTGTATGAGAAATCGTACGATGAGTTTGGTGTGCCATGATATGTATACATGTTTGTATATTTAATTGATTGATGTTCTCGTGGTATAGTAGTCGAGCTGGTTAGGAATATGTTCGGATGGAATTCATCTCATACCTATTCTAAAATAAGTAATGAGTCTCGTACGAGTATTGTGTACGTAAGCCAGCCATATGTGTGTATTGTTGGATGATGTGATCTTGGATGTACCGATTGTTATGTGTTCTTCGTGGTTGGTAAATATGTCTGACTGTATGTATGTGTATGAAATAACTCGTGATATGTATGGATTGTGTATGCATATGTGAAATGAATGAATGATTTAAAATCGATACGAATATCAGAGGTTATAAAGCATGTTTACTAAGTTGTATTGATATGTATGAATATTTGTAAGGATTCTGAAATTGTATTTGCTTGTATATAAATAAGTGTGCTATGGTATGTGTGAAGGTTTGAAACCCAAGTGTTAAGCTATTGTAAGGTTATCATGGATTAAAGAAGGTTAAAGAAAGATTGTTTTGATATTGAAGAAAGAGGTTTTGGTATTACAGATAGTTGGTAACTAAACAGAAGAAAGTTTGTTAGATTTACGGATTTGATGATATTTCAAAGATATTTACTGTGATAAGTATTAATATATGACTTCATGTTGCAACATTGAAATGATTTCGATGTTATGTGACGTACTTTATGATTTCGAATCCATGTTTCGTGTGCTTTAAATCTCTAACCAATACATTGACAATATGTAAATATAAAATTTGATATGGGTAAATTATAAAGGATAATAGAATGTTGATAATTCTAAGACTCGTAATAACTTGAAAACTCTGAAAAATTTATAGTGTGATTAATTTGTATGTTTTGTTTGTAATACTTGCATGGTTACTTACTGAGTTTTTACAACTCACACCAAACCCGTTTGTTAGTTTTTCAGGTTGGCTTCCAAATTGGTCAACCACCACAACTTTGGAAGTCATGCTCGAGATGCGGATCACCCAAGCGTCATTCATCCTTCGTAAGTCTCCAGAGAGAAGTTATAGAAATTTAAGAAGTTTATGATATTTTGGTTATTGTTTTATTTTGTTTTGTTGAGTACGTGATTTTTATATATATATTTTAAGCAAATTTTTTTATTGTTTATGATGTTATGGGCACTGAGCCCTTGAGTGTTGATAGATGATATGGGCACGGAGCCCTTAGGTGGTGATTTTGATGTGTTGGTGTGGACTTAAGGTCCATTTTGATATATGATGTTCTTTTTAGGTTCGTTTGGTGTTGGTTGAGATCCAGGTTGTCCAATTTTAGGATACATCATGTCATATTTTCGGTAGATTTCGAGGCTTATGGAGATGGGTCAATCCTATCTCTTGCTGGTAGCATCCTACCTCTGGCGGAGTATTACAACATGTTATCATACTCTTATTTTTCCTATACTAATCTAATTAGTACAAAAAGTACATTGACCATACTCTTATTTTTCCTATACTAATCTAATTAGTACAAAAATTACCAAGTCATCCATTGCTCTTCAACTCTTACTCCATGGAATGATATTAAGTTGTTGGCGGCATCGACTCTCCAATTAAATACAAATATTGATACAACTCAAAATTTTCATGAAAGTATTTAAAACAATTTGTAAAAATTGGCCTTATGGCCTTATATTCCCAAAAGCAAAATAACATAAAATAAGAGCCGTAAAACTTTACAACCAATACAATGTATTCATCAACATATATAAAACATAAAATTGTGCCAACTCACAACATGCAAAATAATTTATATCACATATAAATAATTAAAAACATAAACTTTAAATAAATAAGAGGATTAAGAGCACTTTTCAACCTGACTCTGGTACCAATTACTGGAAAAGATTTCCCTCTTCGCAAAAGCATGTTAGGCACCGTGATCGACCTTGAAAAAATTTTATGCTCTCCCCTCCTTATGGATGAATCATAATAGTCCAATATGCTTATGTTTTGCGATACATTTGATGATTTTAACAGCCCCCGAATAGCAGTACAAAAACTGAATTATTTTGCATACCGAAATCTCCTTACACCGCACACTGCTCACTGTTTTACTAACTATTTTATACTAATTTTTATGCCATTATTTTGGACAAACTAATAGCTCCAAAAATGCCTCAAATGGTTCATAAGACACCTTTTTGTGTTCCTAATATTCTGAACACAAAATGAGCAAAACTAACACAAACAAAGCAAGAAAACATGAAAAGCAGTGGGCAGATTTTGATAACTACCATTAGCAATAAAGAGAAGAAAATAAAGAGTTCTTTACACAATCCAAATGGTCTTCCGTGATATAACTCACTACCAGCAAAAGCAAGAGTGGGTTTGACTCACTAAGTGATTTCTAAATAATTTCCAATCAAGGTTATGTCACACAATTATTTTTCATTTTTGTTCAATTATTTTTCATTTTTGTTCTTCAACTCTTGAGTGAACACCTAAGGAATATGGTGGTTAGGGTTGAGAGAATATGAATTAGGTTAAAAAGAAAACCAACTTTACCTATTTATATTTAGGGTTTCTCATTAATATTTTATAATCAAAATCACAAAATAAAACCTTTTCATTCCCTTGTAATTTTCGGCCAAGGTGGCCTTTTGGTAGCCACCAAAAATCAATTAAAGTCTTAAATAAGACATTAACCAGTTGCCAAATAAAATATTGCAACTTCCAATTCCAAATCAAGAGTTTTCAAAAAATGTTTTGGAAATCCATTAATTCAAAATCTTCATTAAATTATACAATATAATTTAATAACAAATTTTAAAATAAATAATTATCATATAATCATTTATTATAAAAACTATGTATTAAAATTAATATATGTCACAAATGTATTATTAATCATATTAATAATCACAATATATGTGAGTTTATAATGGGACTATCCAATTATATTTAATTCCCTACAGTATATCGAGGTAGCACGGTGACCAAATGGACATACAGTTCCGAGCTCCAATAATCCCGAAATACTAATTAAATTCTTTAATTAAATATTCAGAATTATTAATTTTAGGTTATTCTACTAAACCTAAAGCTACACTCTTGTTGCCTTAGATATATTATATTAGCCGAACTACATCGGTGTCCATCGATATAGTCATTACATAAGGATTTACCATTCACGAGTATCTCATAATTATTGCCGGTTTAAAATATCTGTTATACCCATCTAATTATTTTTACCTTAAGTACTATTGATTCTCTAATGACCGATTTATTCATAACTATTTAAATACTTATATTTCTATTCGCAATAGAAAGATATTGCGAGATTATCGTACCGCAAATATACGGTATCAAGTTTTAATAAAGGATAAATGAGAGTGTCGAACCCACAGGGATTGAAATCAAATTTACACTAATTAATATAATTAATAAACTTAAATTTATTTAAAAATAAATTTAAATTAAACTAAATTAAAATTATAAACTAAAAAAGCGAAAAGTCAACATGTTTAATTAAGAAAAGTGAAGATGAGATGAATTCTAGAGTTTGATTTCACCTATCTTTCTCTATGTATTTGTTATGAAAATCAATTATTACTGAATTCCTTAGTTTATAACAAGAATCCTATTTTAATCTACTCCCTCTCCCGAGTGCCGAGTGAAAATATTATTAATTACCGACTTCGATATCCCTATAAAAATTAAATAATTAACAACTCATTATGCTCTATTATTCTTTGTTAGCGACTTCAAATGAATTATAGATCTCTCGAACACTATAAAATTCCTAGGTTATATTTTCTAGATCCTATTCAAAATCCCATCTCCCGAGTGATAGATTTTGAATATGAAATCATCTAATTTTTGACCAGCAAACTAGAAGTATTAAACACAAGAAATATAAATAACTAAATTAAAACTTCATAATAATTAATTGGAAATCAAACACATAGGTTCAAGCATAGGATATATCATCCTCTAGAATAAGAAATTTAGTTCATGACTAAAAAAAAGAACGATGGAAATGAAGTCAAGAACATATTTAAAATCATACGAGTTTGAAGAAAGAAACTAGAAGATAAAACTTGAATTGAATCCCTTCATCTTCGAATGTCACCACCTTCGTCTCCTCTTGTTGCTATTCAATCATCTCCTTGGATCTCTCTAAATTATGTGTTTAGAGCTCTCTTATTGTGACTTTCTCACCTCCCTAGGGTTTTGGACGCACTATGTATTTATAGGGAAGTCCTAGAGTCATTTTGCTTGTAGAAAGTGGATTCCTCGACGCCAGAAGTGGTGTCGCGTGCCAACTTCTCTAGAAATATTGTATGTTTTTTCATGATTGGTGGCGTCGTGATACCAGAAGTGGCATCGCGATGCAAGTTCCTCTGCCATAATGAGTATTTTTGCATATTTTTGCGTATTTTCCTTCCCCGTTTGCTACTGTTGCATCCATAAGCTCACAAAACATATACATTTTCCCCAAGATCCATGCTCTAATGTTGCATATCAATAAAATACAAAAAAAAAACTACAAAATACATAAAATGGCACGAAACCAAACAAAATAATAAGCTAAAAATGTATGAATAAGTGGGTATAAATCACACTTATCAAAAGACTTGAGTGCTCTAATCATTCAAGTACCGAATCAACCCTTAAGAAAGATACTCCTCTACTTCTCGCATGAAGGAGTGAACTCCATATATATATAAAACATCCACAGCTACACACTAAATCATATCCCCAAAGTATGTAGCTATTGATCACTGACCCTAATTTTTATCGTCTGCAGGCTTGGTCGTATGCGTTCAGCATCTTAGTCAACCACTCGAGCTAATACATTCGGACGTTTACAGACATATGAATGTAAGAACCCGAGGTGGTTATGAATATTTCTTCACATTTATTGATGATTATTCGAGATATAGGTATGTTAATCTGTTAGAATTGGTGCTCTGAGCACCAATTTTATTATGTATTTCCCTGTAAATACATATGTAACATTTTATTATGAATAAAATAAACAGTTTCTATAATAAAACATCTCTTTATATATGGTAAAGACGTAATTGACCTTAGAATGATTAGTTATGATACAATTGTAAAAAGCGTCGCAACTGACATTGAGTTGTATCATGACGTTGTCATTCTTAGAATGATCCTGGTTAAGGTTTACACTTCTTGGTTAGTAAAGTAAACCTGTTGAGACTGGTACATGTCGTATACTGGAATCTTGGATTCCAATGGTTTCTCAATGAACCATGAGTCTTGGAGACTCGCATAGATGTGTAGGTGTTTATAGCGGATAAACACTGAACGAATCACCAAAGATTCTTAATGGATTGTACACTAACGTCAATAAGAATCTTCTCAGGTTGAGTAGCATAGTGATTCTTTGACTTGAGATACCACTGTGGATATATGAGTTATCCTCCACACTTTGATGACAATCACGTCACTGATCTATTTAGATCAGACCTCCGCCTGTTTGTCGGGTGTTGACTGATGCTCAGGATATTCTGTTTGTGTCAAGAAAGGATCTGTCAGTTCTGTGAGCAGAGCATAGGTATTCAATATGGAATTAGCAATCTGTTAAATCAGTGGGCCCGTGGTACACTGTAAAAGTGAGTTCTAAGTGTTATTAAGAGATTGCTAATAGAAACATCGACGTGATTATATCTTTAGAGATTTGACGCTTATATCTATATCTCTGGAATAATCTGGATACATGTGACAGAGGGATTATACGTATGCAATGACCTCGGCCTGTATGGTTCTGTGAGTTTATCCATGTTCGTCATAATTTACGGATGGGTAGATTATAGACATGAAATTGGATTTCGTGACGGATATGTCTGAACCTAGAGAGTCTTACTAATGAAATATACTCGTAGAGCACTAGGGCAATTTTTATGAATAATACTGATTATTTATAAGTTGTTTAACGGTTAAACAAAAAATTCATGCAATTGGGATCTTTTGGTCATTTCCTAATTAATATGTATTTGTATTTAATATTTAATTTTATTAAATGCACATTAAATAAATGTCAAATTGTGATATTTGACATATATCATTGTTATATGTATTTTGATTATTTAATGTAAATATAATACATATATTTATATTTAATTATTTAATTATTTAAATATTAAATGATTAAAGTAATTAAATAATAAATATATTTAGTCATGATTAAGTTGGAAAATGGCCTAATTTGATTAGTTACACTTGTCTTTAATCATTAAATATTGTAGTGAACAAATGATACAAGTTATCTAATTTATTATTTAGTAATTAAAAATTGAAATAAAATAAAAATATCTTGATATTTGTTTTCCTTCTTGTTTAGGAAATTGAGGGAAAATATAAAAGGTTTTTTGTTTCATTTTTATTTCATAAGTTCTAGTTACCAAAAAGATTATAAAAGGGTTGAGAGCAAAGTTGAAGGAAAAAGGAAAAACTTAAGCTAAATCTCAAGATTTGTAAGTATTTCTCAAATCTCTTCAACTTAGAAATTGTTTCTATTATTCTTGGCTTTAACTTATGTTGCTAGGATGATGTTTCTACTTTTTTAGTTTGTAATTAAATTATTGGAAACTTGTTTGAATGATGTTAGCATGTGTGAAAATAAAGAAAGCTTGAAATGAGTTCATTAGCTATCTTTTGGTCATTTGATGATCAAGTTGCCATTCTAGAGTTATTCGGCCACTCATTGATGACCTATAATTGTTCTTGAATTGTTTCAAAGTGGTAAGACTTGTTTGGTGTTGTGGAGATTGAATTAAAGTGTTGAATTTGCTTAATTTTGACTAATTTGTTAATTGGACTAATTTGTGAAATTAAGGTTCTTAAACTTTTCCAAATTTGGGGATTTTCATATATGTGTTGTATAATGATGTATATATGATGTATATTTAATTTGATATTTATTGGATATCATTCTAACTTGTTTTGAACAAATTAGACCAAATTGATCAAAATGGAAACATGCTAGGTGCTCTCGGCAATTGTGGAAAAAATTGGGATTTTTGTTGCAATTTGTATTTTGGTGTATTGGAAATGTATAATTCATTTTGGGATTGATTTGGAATCACTTAAATTTGAATGTTACAATTTAAGGACTAAAATGATCAAAATATAAAGTATTGGTGGTCTCTCGGCAATTGATGAAAAATATGATTTTTGTGTAAAAATTTCAGTTTTTAAATATTGAGTAATTAGAATAAATAAGTTTATTTTAATTTCCCAATAAAAATTATTGAAATCGGAAAATTTGATTTTCCGCGTTATGCTGCGTTTACCCGGATTAGCCTCTAAAACCGCAACAAAATGGTATCAAAGCGAGTCTGATTCTGAACACTTGATATGATTAAGCCTTTAAATTCAATGTTTAATTTAATCTCTACTTTATGCATGCATTTGTTTATTTAATTTGATTATATAAAGTAAAAGCATCTTTTGCGGAAAAATCCTTATTTGAAAATAAGGTTTTATATTTAATATGTATTTGATACATGTTACTTGGTTCGTCTTGTCAATACCGCTTATGGATAAATAATCTACGATTATATTCGAGAGTGTGCCAAAGCTGTGAGGATATAGGCAATAGGAATTTATTTGTACCAGATAATTTTGATATTAGGTAAATTCAAGCGAAAGCGGAATCCTGAACGTGCCAAAGCTGTTAGGATTACGCAAGTATCTTCAATTCATCCTTGACAAGTTCAACCTTGATACGCTTCCTTGTGAACGTGCCAAAGCTGTCACAACGAGAAAAGATCAGGACCGAAACCCCATGAGTCACTGTTTAGTGATCGACAATGAGTTGTCTGCCTAATGAATATACGTAGGCGAGAACGTGCCAAAATTGTGAGCTGAATTATATTCATGGAGTCCACCTTTCACTATTATGTTTGATTTGATTATCGTATATTTTGTATTCTATCTGGGGATTACAGTTTTGCATGAAATAATGGGAGGGGCATTTTTAGATTAAAATTCCATGATCTATTTAATGCTTTTGATATTCTATAAAACGGTTTATTCTGCTAACCGTTTAGTCACTATCTATTTGATAGATTTGGGATGTCGGCATATTTGAACAAACCTTTTTGCTCGTATGCTTGATACGAATAAGCTTAAGGGCGCTGAGAACTTTGCAGACTGGGATATGGATTTGAGGATTGTCCTCGGATCCGAAAATCTGGGATATATTTTGGAAGGTCCATTACCCCTTGCTATATCTGTTGATGCATCACCTGAAGAGATTAAGACTTTCCAGAAATGGAAAGATGATGATTTAAGGGTTAAATCATTCATTCTCAGTTCTCTGTCTTCTGAACTAAAAAGGCAATATTATAAGATGCATGATGCTTATAGCCTGATGACACAACTTCGTGAAACGTTCATGAACCAGGAACATGTCGTGGTTCATAGAGTAGCAATGGAACTGTTCCATTCTAAACTTGATGAGAGACAGGCTGTGAGCACACATGTGCTTAATCGGATCGATTTGATCGAGCAATTGAGGCACAATGATTTCCCTCTCAATGATACTCTAGGACGAGGTGTCATACTTGATTCTCTCCCAACGTCGTATCGCCAATTTGTCATGTACTTCAACATGAATGGGATTCACCGCACATACCATGAGTTACATAGGATGCTTCTCACAGTGGAGGAGGATTTGAAGAAGGGAGTGTCGACTCACCTTCCGAAACCTATTTCACTTATCGCTTCTTCCCATTCCAAGTCGAAGGGGAAGAAGATGGAAGGTTATAGAGTTGGTGCTTGGAGTGCCAATCCAAATTGTACATTTTATTATTTATTAATAAAATAACTACATTTTTCATTTCATACCCTATTTATGGTATTGTCATTACGCGTATTAAATTGTTGTATCGTTATGCCAAGAATGACATCGACCTTAGAATAGTTTTGGCACTAGGTGTAAACTATTCTTAAAGTAAATATTCCTAGTCGTTGGTTTTGGAATATGGTCGAATTCGTATAACCTAGAAGACTAGCACATGTCGTATATTGGAATTGGAGTTCCAATGGTTTAACGTGATGTACCATGAGTTTTGGAAACTCGTATAGACATGTGGGTATTCGTTGGAGCGAATACTGAATGACTCATTGGTGATTCCTAATAGTTGGAAGTACACACCATCATCAATAGGAATCTCCTCGAGTCGAGTAGCATATGTAATCCTTTGACTCTAGGATAACATTGATTTTGTGTGAGATCCTCCACACTTAGATGCCATGTATACACTCAGTAATCAAATACGAAGCAAGATAGGATCTTTCGATCCGTATATGTACCATAAGGGGATTAGGTATCCATGTTAGTAAAGTCACGATTCTTAAATCTTTGGCCAAAGTCGTTCACCTAGGGTGGATCGTATCAGTTATGAAGAATCGTGGACATGTCGACATGAGATGTGCTTCTTGGAAACTTGATGGTATATTCTATGTTTCCTAAGCACAACTCGGATAGCCTACGACGGAGGGATTGTTAAACATATGTGATGACCTCGACTTGTATAGTTCAGAAAGGTCGTTCGTGTTCTTCGCGAATTCGGAGGTGGCCGAATTACGTACATATTAGCTAGGCTTATATGACGAACGTGTCTGAACTTAGAGAGTCCCAATATGAAGTGTACTTGTTGAGCACTTGGGTAGCCGATTATTTTTGATAAAATATAATATTCGATATTATAATTATCAACTAAGATAATCAAGTGGTATTGGATAACATTGATTATTTACTTTGACCTAATTGGATTAATTAGATTAATTCAATAATTACACAAGGGCTTAATTGTAAAATCATAATTATCTCTACCATTTGAGGATATTATGGTAATTGTAAGTATGTAATAATATGTGGTTTTGGCTTGATTTAATTGGATTAAATCAAAGTGGCAAACATTTAACTAATCCATTTCCTAATCTTTGGCTTGATTTAATTATATTAAATTAAAGTGGGAGACAATGGAGATTAGTCACACCTAATTATACATATTTGGACAAATTAGATTAAGCCCACTTAAAAGTTGATTACAACTTTTATTAATTAAAAATTGCCTAAGTTTTGCTATAAATAGCAAACTTTAGGAATGTTTTAATTACAAGTTCAAATACAAGCATAAGCAAATTCTTGAGAGATTAGCCTAAGTTAGAGAAATGTTTAGAGAAGCTAGTGAGGTCTCTACAACATTTCATCTAGGAGAAATCAAGATTGGATCTTGAAGTGAAGCTTGGAAGCATTGGAAACAAGATTGGATCTTGAAATCAAACTTGCACACCTTGGAGGTTCTCCAACGATTTTAACAAGGAGAATTAGATTGGATCTTGCATCAAGCTTACTAGGTAATGTTTGATCTTCTCCAAAGCTATGTTTATTTGTGTATTAGATGCATGATCACATAGCTTAATGTTGAATAAGGCTAATCAATTGTGTTAGGATACTTTAGAAGTATAAACACAACACGCTTGTAATTAGGTCAAAATATTCATATTAGACATGGAATAATTAATAAGAGTTTGGAACTCTAAATTAAAGCTTAGAGCTATGGCTACCATTTTAGATTCACTTGACCACCTTTAGGTGGACTAGAATTGTTCACGAGACATTTCGTATTGGGATTCTAAAATGGTTTGTGTAATGGATTCAAAATTTACGCTAATGCGTACTTGAAATAAATTTATGTTTTTGGAAAAATATTTGATATTTTGAAAAACTAGATTTTTATTCTATAAAATGTGTTTATGTTGGTTTTGAAATTAAAAATTTATTATGGGTGTTTTTGAAGTGTTTAGGGATGGCCGGAAATTTATTGGGTTATAAACCCTCTTATTGCAGCTCTCTGGAATGAGAGTTGCTACTAAGCAAAAGGAAGCAATTAAATAAATAAAAATAAATAAATAAAGGGGCTGCGCGATACAGTGCCGCACGCACTGTAGCGCGTGTAGCACACGCGGTGGCGCCTTTCGCGCGCGTTGATTTTGTTTTCCTTCGTTCGGGAGCTTCCGGACTCCGTTTCAGTCCCGGTTTTTTCCTATACACTCGTAATGGAATGTAGTATTTCATTAAATGATTTAAAATTACACCCATACTTGATATCCATGGATTAGACTCATTTCCGCTGCCCGGGGTACCGATCCGACCCTAGGGGTTCCACAACTGCTCCAACAGAATGGTATCAGAGCAAAGGCTTAACCACACAACACATGTTTTGAATCTATGCCATAGTAATTTTAATTTAATTATTCATAGTACATATTGGATATGTATTGAATGTTTTAAATTAAAACTTTGACCTAATTAAATTAATGACTTGATTGTCATAAATCTTTCTTGATTAGGTGATTACTTTTAAGTAATAGTATCAATAATGTTGGAGCATTATTGGATGGTCCATCTTGTTAATAAAAATATGAATGGGTTCTTACTACTTATATCCAATATCGTCATTAGTGTGAGGGTATAAGTGCTCGGAACTTAGGTCGCTCCAGTAAAACATTAGATGTAGCGTGATGAGTTAACGCAGTCACCCAATATCGTCATTAGTGTGAGGGTGTACATACGAAGCTCATTAGTGCACATTGACAAGTATACACCTAGAACACGTCTTAATCCAATATCTTCATTAGTGTGAGGATAAGAAACGGTTCAGGACCAAACTAGGAGTCACATGAAGTGATTGACCTTGAAGGTCTACCTAATGAGTTTACAAAAGCCAATATCGTCATTAGTGTGAGGCTGGAGTAAATGTCAAGGGATCTACTTCCCGCTATGAAATTTTGATAGTCAAATTTCTATTTTTCCGTTAAGGGAGATTACGGAATTACGTAAAATAGTGGGAGGGGACTAATAGATTTAAAATTCCATAATCAATTAGTGTTATCACTTTTGAAATGAAAATTGTTCTGCTACTACTCAAAAATATTGTCTTGTAGATGGCTGCCGCTAATCCATTGATGAAAATTTTGGATTCTAATAAGCTAAAAGGAGCCGAGAACTATTTCGAATGGGAAATGAACATACGCCTTATCTTGGAGTATGAAAAGTTAACTTATGTCACTATCAATCAACTGCCTGTTGATATCGATCCTAACTCTACTCCAGAAGAGCGAGAAACATTTGATAGATGGAAGGATGATAACCTAAAGGTGAAATCCTACATCTTAGGATCGATGGTTCCAGATTTGCTGAGACAGTACATTGAAGTACCAGATGCTTGGAGCATTATGTGAACACTCAAGGAGTTGTTCGACTTAAATCAAGAGATGGAACTTTATCGAAGGTCTAAGGAATTATTCTGTGATGAACTCAATGAGGGAGGAGCTGTCAGCACTCATGTTTTGAACATGATTGACTAAATTCGATATCTTGAACGACAGGGCATTGTGTTTGATGAAAGGCTAGGCCGTAATTTGATTTTGTCTTCTTTGCATGGTTCTTATGCTGGTTGTGTATTGAATTTCCATATGCATTCGATGCAAGCCACATACGAAGAACTTCATAACATGCTACGCACGGCGGATCAAGATTTGAAGAAAGGCAACCCCATATTGTATCTCCATGGTGGAGCTAGCTCTTCAAAGACTTATGGGAAGTCAAAGAAAATTAAGATGGGGAAGAATAAGATATCAAAGAAAAACTCCAAGAAGCGCAAAGGCGCAAAGTCGAAAGTAGCTCGTGATCAATGTCTACAATGTAAGAAGTCTGGACACTGGAAGAATGACTGTCCAGAGCTTATAACAGGACCCTCAGATATGCTTTGTATTTTTCCAATTATTGATATCTCATTAGCCTTAGATGTAAATAGTGGATGGGTGTTAGACACTGGCAGTCCCACTCATATTTGCAATTCCCTACAGGAAATGAGGGTTAAACGAAGGCTGAATAAATGGGAGATCCAGCTTAGAGTTGGCAATGGTGAGACATTGGATGTCAAGGCCATAAGAACTGTTGTTCTAGATCTTCCAAATGGATGTAAATTAGATTTGCATGACTGTTATTATGTTCATTCATTTATCATAAAAATAATATCACTGCCTATATTAGATAAAGAGGGATATAAAATAAACATTAAGGATGAAACTTTATGATAAATAAATGGGATATAAAATGGGATATCCAGCTTAGAGTTGGCAATGGTGAGACATTGGATGTCAAGGCCATAAGAACTGTTGTTCTAGATCTTCCAAATGGATGTAAATTAGATTTGCATGACTGTTATTATGTTCATTCATTTATCATAAAAATAATATCACTGCCTATATTAGATAAAGAGGGATATAAAATAAACATTAAGGATGAAACTTTATGTTTGTATGATAAAGAAAATTTATTAAAATGTGAATGTTCTTTATCAAACGGTCATTATGTTTTGGAAACATGTAGAGATGTCTTTAAGGATGAAACTTTATAATAAATTCGAAGGCTGAATAAATGGGAGATCCAGCTTAGAGTTGGAAATGGTGAGACATTGGATGTCAAGGCCATAAGAACTGTTGTTCTAGATCTTCCAAATGGATGTAAATTAGATTTGCATGACTGTTATTATGTTCATTCATTTATCATAAAAATAATATCACTGCCTATATTAGATAAAGAGGGATATAAAATAAACATTAAGGATGAAACTTTATGTTTGTATGATAAAGAAAATTTATTAAAATGTGAATGTTCTTTATCAAACGGTCATTATGTTTTGGAAATATGTAGAGATGTCTTTAATATAGAAAAAAAAATACAAGTAAGAAGTCTGAACTAAATAATACTGAATTATGGCATATGAGATTGGGCCATATAGGTGTTCGACGTCTATCCAAATTGGTAAAGGATGGTTTGATTGAAAATCTTACCTTAGATCCTTATCTGATTTGTGAGTCATGTATCCAAGGAAAGATGATACACAGTGATGTGTGTTGGACACCGTGCTTGAGATTTACTAGAGCTAATACACAGTGATGTGTGTGGTCCATTAAATCATGCCGCTCATGATGGTTCCACATACTTTGTGACTTTCACATATGACAAGTCTAGATATGGATATATCTATCTGATGAAAAATAAGTCGGAAAACATTTGACAAATTCAAAATATTCCGAAACGAAGTAGAAAAACAAAAAAGTAAATTTATCAAATGCCTTAGATTAGATCGAGACGGTGAATACATGAGTGAAGAATTCAGAAATTATTTAAGGGAGAATGGAATTCTCGCCCAATATAGCCCACCAGGAACACCTCAACACAATGGAGTGTCTGAGCGTAGAAATCATACTTTATTGGATATGGTGCGATCCATGATGAGCTATACAGATCTTCCTTATTTCCTTTGGGGTTACGCTTTGCAAACTGATGCCTACATACTTAATAGGGTTCCATCAAAAGCTGTTTCTACGACCCCCTATCAGATATGGTTCGGTAGAAATCCAAGTCTTAAGCATTTAAGGATTTGGGGTTGTCCTGCATACGTTAGAATTGCGCAGCGGGATAAACTAGCACCCAGAGGGTATAAATGTAGGTTCGTTGGATATCCTAATAATTCCATGGGATATCAATTCTATGATTCCGAACAACGAAATGTATTTGTTGTTCGCTTTGAAACTTTTCTTGAAAAGTAATTTTTGAGAGAAAGTGGCAATTGTAGAGAGATTAAACTTGATGAGTTTGATCCTAACATTAAGGAACCTGAGATGGAACCAGAGATCCAACTAGGTGAAGGATCTACAACACAGGTTCTACATAAGTCGAATAGAATATCAAGGCCTCATCAGAGACTATTTTTAACGTCTGATGTGAGCCTTGATGTTCTCCTCTTGGAGGAAACAGATCCGAATACGTATAAAGAAGCGATATTGGATATCGATTCGGGAACATGGCAGGAAGCCATGAAATCCGAAATGGATTCAATGCATGCCAATCAAGTATGAGACTTAGTTGAACTTCCTGAAGGAGTTAAACCTATTGGTTGTAAATGGGTTTACAAAAGGAAGCGAGGGCCCGATGGAAAGATGGAAACCTTTAAGACCCGACTGGTAGCGAAAGGTTACACTCAACGTCCTGGGATTGACTATGAGGAAAATTTTTCACCAGTAGCCATGTTAAAATCCATTAGGATTCTTTTAGCCATTGCTGCATATCACGACTATGAGATATGGCAGATGGATGTGAAAACTGCTTTCCTAAATGGATTCCTTAAAGAAGATATCTATATGGAACAACCAGAGGGTTTCATATCCAGCGAGACTTCAAACTTGGTTTGTAAGCTCCAAAAGTATATTTATGGACTTAAACAGGCATCCCGAAGCTGGAATCGTCATTTTGATGAGATAATTAGATTATCTGGATTCATAACAAATGATGAAGAACCTCGTGTTTATAAGAAAGTTAGTGGGAGCATGATAGTTTTCCTAGTCTTGTATGTAGATGACATCCTTATCATAGGAAATGATATAGGGATGATGCAAAGTGTGAAAGCCTACCTTTGCAAGAACTTCTCCATGAAAGATATGGGTGAAGCTTCCTATATTCTAGGTATAAGGCTCTACCGAGATAGATTCAGGAAGCTTATAGGGTTGTCATAATCGACGTACATAGACAAGATGTTAGAAAGGTACAGTTTTACCAACTGCAAGGCAGCAAATGTACCTTTCCAATACGGTATATATCTTTCGAAGAAAATGGCACCTCAAACTGAGGAAGAGAGAGTTAGGATGTCTAACTTGCCATATGCTTCTTGTATTGGAAGTATAATGTATGCTATGTTATGTACTAGACCTGACATCAGTTTCGGCGTCAGTGTGACCAGCCGATATCAATCTGATCCAGATAATGATCATTGGACAGCCGTGAAACATGACCGGCGTAAACACACGTGTATAACGCAAGCGCACGTATCGTTCAAGTAGTATAAAAATATCGATCCGGCGAGGACTTAATTCCTACTGTTGTTATTAATTATTGAATCTATTTATTTACAGATATCTAATTGAGAGAGAAGAGAATGATTACTTGATTGATTTGATTGATTGTAGAATTGCTAAATAAATAAATAAATAAAAAGACAAAAGAAAATACTAAAGAAAATAACAAAAGACACAAAGATCTAGGGTTGTGAATCATTCTAATATCATTTAAAAGATGAAGTGGTTATTTCATGTTTGTGTAATAAATCAGTTTACTAACCTGGAACACTAAATTATGCAAAAGCCTCTGTCGATGGTCAGACGCAAATACCCAGTTTAACCCAATTGAACCATATGTCTATTTCAACCAAATTATCTAGATTCATTAAGTTTAAGTTCCAATTATGGCTACCCCCGCCCGACAGGTATATGTCTATCTTGTAAGGAAATCTATTAAAGGGTTATTGACCGGCGTAAACACACACGTATAACGCAAGCGTACGTATCGTTCAAGTAGTATAAAAATATCGATCCCACGAGGACTTAATATCTAATCTATTAATTTTATGAGGTCAAATGATTACTAGTATCTAACAGGTTGTTTGATTGATTTGAAATGGTGACGATTCTAAATTTAAAAACAAGTAAATAAAATTTGTTCGAAAGTAGGTTTTAAGAAAATTCAATATTAAAAACTATCTAGGGTTGTGATTTCTTCCAATGTCATTTTAAAGATGAAGTGGTTATCTTAAAGTTGGGTAATATATTGATTTATTAACCTGGAACACTAAATTATGTGTAAGCCTCTGTCGATGGTCAGACACAAATACCCAGTTTAACCCAATTGAACCATATGTCTATGTCAACCAAATTATCTGGATTCATTAAGTTTAAGTTCCAATTATGGCTACCCCCGCCCGACAGGTATATTCCTATCCTGTAATGAAATCTATTAAAGGGCTATCTATCCTCAAAGAAGATCGTGGGCTATTGAGTCTAAGGCTGAAACCTAAAATCCCTATGTCTAGTTCATTTTAAGTTTACCTAATCAATTTTATTAATGGCCAGTTAATTAAAAAACATTAAGATTAAGACTCAATAAATAAATCTTTATATTACCCAAGCTATAATCTAACCCCTTTATAAACCGGTGATATTAAAAGTCATCACAACCCCAGATAACTAATTTAGTTACCACACATAACTAGGGCTAGTAAAAACTTGAAAATAAAAGACTTAAAGTAAAAATGCGGTAAAGTAAATACTGAAAAGAAAATTACAATAATATAAAATGCTAAGGTAAAAGGAATTACTTTTACTACTACTAATTTAGATATCTCCCGTAAAATAATATATAAACTTGTGATTATTTTACCAACCAGCCATATAGGCGGTAACCTGATTAAGTCAAATTAAGTCCAACCAGCCATAAAGGCGGAACCAAAATTTAATTACCAACCGACCAATCTGGCGGTATCCTTTATTAGTCAGGTTTAAACCAGATTAAAATGAATTACCAACCGACCAATCTGGCGGTATCCTTTTTAAGTCAATATTTTAAATAGTGAATATATTATTTTTAAGGGAGATTAATCTAAATAGTAACAGTAAAAGAATTACCTTTCACCCTAGCTGTGGAAGTTACCTCCTCATGGTGAATAGTAAAAACTGTAAAAAGTAAAAAAAAAAAGTAAATTACTATATTAACAAAACGTAATTAAAATTATTTACAAAACTAAAAACTAAAAAAAAACTAAAACCTAAAAGAAACTAGAGAGAGAAACTCTCTCTTTACATCAAAGAGATGAGAGAGAGTGGTGCATCTAAAACTGAAATCTCGAGCTCAATTTATAGGTGCGGATAGGCATCTGGCGTCGCGACGCTAAGGCCTTTGGCGTCGCTACGCCCGCTTCTGTCGATGTGGCACGCTCTGGTTCATCGGTTGCAGATTCTGGATAAGATGATAAGGTGACACGTGGCGAGGTTGTTGGAGACTCAATTATTGTGACACGTGGCGGATTCTGATTAGTCGGCTAGATTCTTATCAGCCACGTGTCAGATAAGGATTAGATAGCCAATAATTGATGCTGATGTGGCGGTGACGTGGCGACACGTGGGAAAAGGACTATCGGCACTATAGGATTGCGACATGTGGCACTTCCTGATTGGCTGATGATGACGTGGCGGTGAGGTGGCAGTTTGACTTGGTCAACCTGGTGATGTGGCTGATGACGTGGCAATGAAATGGAGTGACACGTGGCACACGTGGCGATGATGACTGTCGGCACCGTAAGATGATGACACGTGGCACAGCGCATTTTAGCAGATCGGCTGTGATGGTGACACGTGGCACGGTGCACGTTACCAAAGTCAAACTTTTCTCAGATTCTGATTTGTGGACCTGGCGCACGTTAGCATTGTTCGGCTCATGTTAGGCGTCGCGACACGGGAAATTACCAAAATGCCCTTTTCGTCCAATTTTCACTGTTTTGGCCTAAATCACCTCCAGAATGTCCTGAAACTTTATTTATCTACAAAATAACACAAAACACATCAAAATATTCACAAAACTCAAGAAACTATACAAAATATTAGGTTAAATGAGTGGGTATTAGTGATAGATTTACCACTCATCAAAACATATTCTAAAATATCTTAAAGGCACCAAGGATAAGTTTCTGATATATGGAGAAGATGAGCTACAAGTAAAGGGTTATACAGACTTCGACTTCCAGGGAGATCCAGATGATAGAAAATCTACATCAGGATACATATTTACCCTTAACGGTGGTGCAATTAGTTGGCGTTGTTCAAAGCAAGGCTCAACAGCTGATTCCACCACTGAGGCGAAATTTATAGCGGCTTCAGAAACTGCTAAAGAAGCTGTTTGGATTAGAAATTTTATCACAGAACTTGGCGTTGTGCCTGGTATTACGGATTCAATCCCATTATACTGTGATAATAACAGAGTCATCTTGTAGGCTAAGGAGCCGATGGCACATTCCAAGTCTAAACACGTGGAAAAGAAATATCGCGTAATTAGAGAGATAATTGAACGAAAAGACATAGTGGTCTTAAAGGTTCAAGGACAAGACAACATAGCAGACCCGCTTACAAAGGCCTTACCTCCTAAGTAATTCGATAAACATGTGGAGGAGATAGGACTACGGTACCATCCAGATTGGCACTAAGCAAGTGGGAGTTTGATGGAGTTGGTGCTTGGAGTGTCAATCTGAATTGTACATTTTATTATTTATTAATAAAATAACTACATTTTTCATTTCATAAAAAAAGCATGAAATAAGTGCGAATACAAATCAACAGAGTTGCGGAATACTCACATCGATCGGTTGAGCGACGCGGGAGGCAACAAAACTGAAATTCTGCTCGGCAGTGGACTGCACAGCTCACTGGTTTTTGGCGTCCTCCATGTTTGGTTTTTGAGATCCCTCGTCAAGCTCCAAGCTTCGTCAAACGATTCCTGGCTCATGGGTGGACTTCCCTATCACCTTCGCATGTCTCTCGGAGTGCTAGCTCTCTTGATTTTTGCCACAAAAATCACCACTCTTAGCTTCCATATCTCACGGTTTTGCCCAGCAAACCAGTGAAGAAATGACAGTGAACTGCCGAGAGAGAAAGGAGAATTTGGGGAGAGGAAGATGATGAAAAATGTGTTGTTTTATTTTGGTAATTGATTTCCAAAACATATACCAAAATCTTGCTTTAAAAATCAAACAATTAAAGCCTTAAATGCCAACCACCAACATCAATCAATCAATCCATCAATCAATCAAATCAAGTGACAAGTTGTCACATCACTCAAAGTGACTAATGATTTGTCGATTGATGCAACTAGCGATTTGACGCTTGATTTGACTTGCGTGCCGCACTCGAATTCGAAATGCGAATGCGCTCGCAAATAATCCTGGCCTCGGGTTCGCTAATTCCAAATTAACGAATTTTCCGTTGCGACACAGTTAAATGATTATGCCTAGCGAAATCATTATTCACGTCGCTAACGAATTAATTCTAAATTAATTCGTTCGCCCAAATTAAAATCTAATTTTAATTCCGCGTCGAAATCCAATTTCGTTTAATATATCAAATATATTAATTAATCGATTAATTCCAAATTAATCCTTTTCTCTCTTTAATTGATATTTTATCCCAGATAAAATATCTCCGTAATTAATCCCAGATTAATTTTCTCTCTCTTCTAATTAATCCCAGATTAATTTAGAGTGCGAGTCATACGTCATCGGTGAATCTTCGGGAAGCGACCCATGAGATCCCCAGATATGTTGGTAGTAAATTCCGTCGTCGAACTATCCGAACATGTAAGTACCTCGTACTACGTTTATACCGATTTACAAGACAAAGTTGGATTCTAGCAAAGCGCCATGCCTACTCAATTCTCTAGAAATATCCTTATAGGAATAAAATATCTATATCAGGCGTAGTATATGTAGTATTGTGTATGTCTGCCCAGTATTGGATGATCACGTGCTAGGCCTGGGGCTGGAATTGTGTCTGCCCCGTATGAAGCACATGTCGGATGTCTGGTAACTAGTCTCTATAATCAGATAAACATGACCTTGTCATTTTATCCCGATGACTGCAGTACTTAAGAGTACTAGTACCATATCCTACGTGACCATCATCTACATACGACTGGAGTGACACTTCCGTCTTGACATCACACCCAATACACTACGATTCTCAATATACCCAGCATAGGCGTACACAGAACCTGTTAAAGCCCTGGATGACCGCAACCAAAGTTTATTGATTGTCGCAAGTATTAGCGGTGCAAGTCTCAGGTTAAGACCAAATACACCTACCCTAATTTCGGACTTCCATAGACACATAGTCATACTACCAATGGAATTCCGAGGGGGTCTATCCAGAGTGAAGCTGTTTCCCATACCATCGGTAAAAGACAACCTCCTATTACACTTGCATGAGTATCTTATACCCAAATATATGAGAACTATGTTGTTGTGCCCTCACAACGCGCACAAGTGTAATACTAGTCTTTTACGTATTTATCGATGTCCAATCTCGATAATACTCTGACTAGGTATATTTAATGATTTATCCTTCGTGGACTGATACTGTCTCATATCATTCTCAATCCAGGAATAAATCACAGGGACCTCCTATCATTTATACATATAGGTGATCTAATCACAAATGATAAGAGAGCAATCTCCTTTGTCACATAGTTAATTTGTACAACAACACCATGATCTGTACAAATAGTGACGCTATGGGTCATAATTGTCCAACAATCTCCCACTTGGCCTATAGCCAGTCACTCGAGTGTCTTACACCCGAACTATGTATGGTTGGCTCAAACTGCTGAGAAAATGCTTTCGTCAGCGGATTTGCTGGATTATCATCTGATGCGATTTATTCGATCATCACATCGCCATGATGTATGATCCGTACGAATCAGATGAATATCGAAGTATTTATCTGGATCGTTGATGAGACCATTAATTCTTTAGCCTACGCTGCAGCCTAGCTCAGCTGCTAACAGAATTATATCTAATCTAATTAGATTTATTATCGACCCAAATGGCTTCTATTGCTACCTCAGCTGCAGCAATAACCCGTATTTGTTGTTTATTCGGTAACAATATCTTGCTTGGAAGATTTCCAGCTCACCGTTCTGTTATTCAAACTTTGTAGTACCGTTTGCGACTTGTAGTCATTTTATCAGTTTAGGAAACTTGCAGTAGTGATCCCAGTCACTTCAAGTTCTCCATCTCCATAGACTAAGACAGCATCCTTAGTTCTCTAAGATACTAACAGATGTTCTTAACATCAATTCAGTGTCTATCACTTGGATTGGCCTGTTTGTGAATCCATATGCTCAAAGCGTATGAGACACCAGGTCACGTACATTTTCAATGTACGGTTTCTTGGAGAGTTTTCTTGAAAGCCAAGCTTTCACCGATTTTTATTATGGGAATATCATTTCCAAGAAATGACATATTATCATTATTTATAGGACAGCCACTGTCAGTGCGATCCCACTAACCCTCTTATATACACAAGAATCATTTTCGTTTTGAATTAAATCATAAACTATTATGATTACATCAAAACGATAATTCCAAAAACCTAATGCTTGCTTCAATCCAAACATGGATCGAATAACCTGCAAACCTTGTTTGCTAGTTTTGGTACGAGAAAATCGTCATGATGTTGTAAACATCCTCCAAAAGATTTCATTTTCAGGAAAGCAATTTTCCCGTTAAGTTGACATATTTCATAAATGAAACATGCAGCTTTAACAAGCATTATCCAACTGGATATACCGTGGCAACAGGTAAAAGGTTGAATCGTAATCAACACAATGTTGATAACGATACCTTTCCGCTACAAGCCTAGCTTAGTACGTTGGTATGTTGCCTTCCATGTACGTCTTACTTGAAGACTTATAAGAACCAATAGGCACAATGCCTTGCGGTACATCAACTAGTGTCCAAACTTGTTGATATACATGGAATCCATTTCGGATATCATGGCACTTTGCCATAATAGGGAGTCGATACCTTGTATCACTTCCTCATACGTAGTCAGTTGGTATACCTCAAAAGATTAACATCTTTACGAGGTGAGATCAGAAACCCATACCCCAGGTTGTTTTCTGACTCTTTCCGACTTACGTGGTTCTTGTGTATTCGAAGATTATGGTATAGATTCATCCTTGATGAACTATTTGTGTTCCATTAGGAATCGGTTCCTTGAATAGTATTACTCCGATTTTCATCGAGTTTTACTATCCTTCCACTTACCACTGCATATCGGTATTCCTTTTAGGAAAACCGCATGGTGAGCAACAATTACATTGTTCTTATGTGAGATGTATAAGTACTATACTTTGGTATCCCTAGGATAACCTAAAATTGGCACTTATCCAATTTGGGTTCTAGTTTGGTATCATCCAAACGTATGTCTAGCATCCCAAATACTTAGGAATGAGAAACCCGGTTTCTTTCCCATTCATATCTAATATGATATCTGTCTAACAGATTTTAATGGAACCTTATTCAAAATACGTTATGCACTGTCTAATGCTTATCCGTTGAAGGAAATGGTAGCTCAGAGTGACTCATGATTAACCTTATCATGTCCAACAAAATTCGGTTACTCTGTTCGGACACACCGTCAAACTGATGTGTTCCATGAGGAGTCCTCATTTGAAAGAATATTGTACTCTTTCAAGTATATTAGAAAGTTATTGCTTAAGTATTTTCCATTACGGTCTAACCGTGACGGTTTAAGACTTTAGCCGATCTGTTTGTCTATTTCGTGTCAAAACTGTAAAAGTTTCTGATTTGTGTTCTTCAAAAGAAACAGATAACCATAACGCGATGCCACATCCGTAAAGTTCACGAAGCATTCATATCCACCTCTAGCCTAGCTAGACATGGGCCCACTTGCTTCACTATGAACTAGGGCTAACAGATCGGTGGCACTTGCACTTTTACCAAGTAAATAGTGTTTTAGGCACATTGCCCAATAAACTGGATTTGTAGACTTTATTTGAATAGAATCAAATTAGTCCGAGTACCCACTCTTCAAAAGTGTGGATATACGAGTCTTGTTTAATTGTGTCCCAGATAACATTGCCACAAATTAGTTTCTCCTAATCAAATCAGTTCGAGCTATTTGTTTGTCATGTTATACGTTTGAGATTTATTTATATTGAAAATATAAATTCTGTTATTCACATCTAATGTGTTTATCTCAATATCATCTTTATATAATAAAACACTTTAGTGTTCTGGAATATAAAGGTTCACCCGCAGCGGGTTAAACACTGATATAGAGATAATGTTTCTAGTCAAACTAGTTACATTATAACAGTTCCCTAATTTAAGTACACACCCGAGGGTAGTTCCTAAATTTAAGTATCTACGGTTAAAACAGCGACTTTCGTCCCGTTTCCAATCCGTAAATTAAATCTCAATTGAGGTCAGTATCCTGCTCATAGCAGATTCTGAACATCAATATATAGTTATATCACACTTAGTATTTAAAATATAATTTCAATACTAGTAATGAACATAATCTTGACAAACATATTTGAAGTCTGAGCCTTGCCCGTCTTCAATTCCTTCATGTCTGCTTTGTCCAAACGGCAGTCACGCTTCCGCGATCCCGTTTGCCACAATTTAGGCAGACATTTTGGGATATGTCATTTATCTTCCCAGAAGATTATAATGATTTTGCCTTTGCCCTTTTCAACACTCCAGAAGCATTTGGCCAAGCCTTGGTCTTCTAGAATATCGAAGTAAGGTGCGCCTTGCGCTACTTGCCTTATTGCAAACTTTGACTTTGTCTCATTGAGAATAGTATTAACTCTCCAAGAGTTATTTATTGCAATTTAGTACTTCTAAAATCTAATTATAGATTTATGAAGATCCTTCAATTTCGTTATCATACTTTAAGGATCTAATCCTTAGTTTTGATTCAAAAATTAAGGAGTCTACTGCGACAAGCTTAATGGATTAAGCACTAAAGTTATCATCACATAAATCTTCCAAAGATTATGCTCTACTATTTGCTTAACTCCGGGATTAGGCTTAATATGTTATTTTATCAAATAAAGTAACTTATTATTTTCCAGGACCATCTTGAAACTTATTCCCAATTTTGAAAATTAAATCATTTAAATACATTTTCCTTAGGATTATGTTTTAAATGTCAATCTCTTAATTTCTATCTTGATTCTAATAGTCCAACTATTTAATCAACGATTTAGGTACTATTATATATAATGATTACTATAATCCAACTATATAATCAACTATATTTTAATTTGTTAATTCAATTATATTGATTACTATAATCCAATTATAAAATCAACTATTTATTGAATTAGTTTGAATACTGTTTAATTGAAACAACAATTTAAATATTAGTCCAACTAACATTTAATTTATTTGATGAATGATATTTGATTGAGCGCGTATGGCAAGTAATTAAACGAATATTGCAAATTCAATTCTTGCCTCCCACTATTTTTCGGCGAGCCTCTAACCCTCTGTCGAGTACTCGGGAAACCGTGTTTCCTAGTGGGCTAGGATCCCGTTAAATATCACACAATCTTGACTTTGGCCAACAAATTGTATGATAATTAACTAAGTAGATCTCTAAGATCGATTGGATCCAATCCAATTCACTGTGATAATACTGGAGACATTGCGCAAGAAAAGGAACCAATGGCGCATCAGAAGTCGAAGTATGTGGAACGAAAGTACCATATCATTCAAGAGATTATGTCGCGAGGGGACATAGTCGTGTGCAAGGTACCGAGTGAAGATAATGTAGCAGACCCGCTTACCAAGGCCATTCCTCTGAAGTTATTTGATAAACATGTGGAGTCGATGGGTATTAGATACAATCGATATTGACACTAGAGCAAATGGGAGAATTTGTTAGGGTTGGTGCTCTGAGCGCCAATTTTCTTATGTATTTCCCTGTAAATACTTATGTAACATTTTATTATGAATGAAATAAATAGTTTCTATTATATGGCATCTCTTTATATATGGTAAAAACGTAATTGACCTTAGAATGAATAGTTATGATACAGTTACAAAAAGCGTCGCAACTGACATTGAGTTGTATCATGACGTTGTCATTCTTAGACTGTTCCTGATCAATGGTTACACTAGTTGGTCAGTAAAGTAAACCCGTTGAGACTAGTACATGTCGTATACTGGAATCTTGGATTCTAATGGTTTCTCAATGAACCATGAATCTTGGAGACTCGCATAGACGTGTAGGTGTTTATAGCGGATAAACACTGAACGACTTACCAAAGATTCTTAATGGATGGTACACCAACGTTAATAAGAATCTTCTTGGGTTGAGTAGCATAATGATTCTTTGACTATTCCACTGTAGATATATGAGTAATCATCCACACTTTGATTAAAGTCACATCATCGATCTATTTAGATCAGATCTCCATATGTTCATTGGGTGTGGACTGATGCTCAGGATATCCTTTGTGTGTCAAGAAAGGATCCGTCAGTTCTGTGTATAGAGCATATGTATTCAATATGGAATTAGCAATCTTTTAAATCCATGGGCAGTGGAACACTGTAGAAGTGAGTTCTAAGTGTTATTAAGAGATTTCTAATAGAAACATCGACATGATTATATCTATAGAGATTTGATGTTTATATATATATATCCTGGGATAATCCAGATACCTATGACGGAGGGATTATACGTATGCAATGACCTCGACTTGTATGGTTCAGTGAGTTTATTCGTGGTCATCATAATTTACGGGTGGGTAGATTATGGATATGAAATTGAATTTCGTTACATATATGCCTGAACCTAGAGAGTCTCACTAATGAAATATACTCGTAGAGCACTATGGCAACTTTTATGAATAATACTGATTATTTATAAGTTGTTTAGCAGTTAAACAAAAAATACATGCACTTGGGATCTTTTGGTCATTTCCTAATTAATGTGTATTTTTATTTAATATTTTATTTTATTAAATACACATTAATTAAATGTCAAATTGTGATATTTGACATATATCATTGATATATGTATTTTGATTATTTAATGTAAATATAATACATATATTTAATGTATTTGTATTTAATTATTTAATTATTAAATGATTAAAGTAATTAAATAATAAATATTTTTAGTCATGATTAAGTTTGCAAATGGCCTAATTTGATTAGTTACACTTGTCTTTATTCATTAAATGTTGTAGTGAACAAATGATACAAGTTATCTAATACATTATTTAGTAATTAAAAATTGAAATAAAATAAAAATATCTTGATATTTTTTTCCTTCTTGTTTCGGCAATTGAGGGAAAATATAAAAGGTTTTTTTGTTTCATTTTTATTTCATAAGTTCAAGTTACCCAAAACAATTTCAAAAGTGTTGAGAGCAAATTTGAAGGAAAAATGAAAAACTTAAGCTAAATCTCAAGATTTGTAAGTATTTTTCAACACTTTGCAACTTATAAATTATTTCTAATATTCTTGTCTTCAACTTGTGTTGCTAGGATGATGTCTCTACTCTTTTAGTTTGTAATTAAATTATTGGAAACTTGTTTGAAATATGTTAGTATGTGTGAAAATAAAGAAAGCTTGTAATGAGTTCATAAGCTCTCTTTTGGTCATTTGATGATCAAGTTGTCATTCTAGAATTGTTAGGCCACTCATTGATGACCTAGAATTATTCTTGAGTTGTTTCAAAGTGGTGAGACTTCTTTGGTATTGTGGAGATTGAATTACAGTGTTGAATTTGCTTAATTTTAGCTAATTTGTTAATTGGATTAATTTGTGAAATTAGGGTTCTTAACCTTTTTCCAAATTTGGGGCTTTTCATATATGTATTATATAATGATGTATATATGATGTATATTTAATTTGGGATTTATTGAATATCATTCTAACTTATTTTGAACAAATTGGACCAAATTGATCAAAATGGAAACATGCTGGATGCTCTCGGTAATTGTGAAAAAATTGAGATTTTTGTTGTAATTTGTATTTTGATGTATTGGACATATATAAATCATTTTGGAATTGATTTGGAATCACTTAAATTTGTATTTGACAATTTAAGGACTAAAATGATCAAAATGCAAAGTATTGGTGGTCTCTCGGCAATTGATGAAAAATATGATTTTTTTGTAAAAATTTCATTTTTTAAGTATTGAGTAATTAGAATAAATAAGTTTATTTTAATTGTCCAAGAAAAATTATTAAAATCGGAAAATTTGATTTTCCGCGTTCCGCTGCGTTTACCCGGATTAGCCCCTAAAACCCAACATAAATCAGATACCTTTGAAAAGTTCAAAGAGTATCGTGCTGAGGTTGAGAACCAATTAGATAAGACAATCAAAACTCTACGATCGAATCTTGGAGGAGAATACATTGATAGTGATTTCGAAGAATCTTTGGTTGAGCATGGGATAGTGTCCCAGCTCACGGTACCTGCAACACCATAATATAATGGTGTTGTAGAGAGGAGAAATCGGACCATACTAGGCATGATAAGATCTATATTTAGTTACAGGTCACTATCTAGTTCATTATGGGGATATGTATTGCAAACATCAATGTATATCCTTAATGTAGTTCCATATAAGTCCGTCCTTAGAGTTGTGGAGTTGTCGTAAAGCTAGTTTACGATATTTTCACATATGGGGTGTCCAATAAATATGCTCAAGAATAATACTACAAAGTTAATGTCATTGTCTCAAGTGTACCTATTTGTAGACTATCCTAAGGAGACTAGAGGTGGGTTATTCTATGGTCCGAAAGATAATAAAGTGTTTGTATCAACAAAAGCTATATTTCTTAAGGAGGACTATATGAGTGAGTTCAAACCTTGAAGTAAAGTGTTACTCGAGGAGTTACTTTCTGATTCGACCATCACTCCATCATCAATAAAAGTTGACAGAAGCATAACAACTTCGATATTTAAGCGTCTAATGCAAGTATATCAGAATGATCGGAGGGTTGTACGTAACCTGATCACTATTTAAGAGTTGGAGAGGCACAAGTTGTCGCATCTAGTGATGGTGCAGATGATCCATTTACATCTATCATAGTGCAATAGATGATTCTGATAAAGAGGAATGACTCAAAGCTATGAACCTTGAGATGAAGTCAATGTACTCCAACTTAGTTTGGGAACATGCAGACCAACATGATGGGATAAATCCCATAGGTTGCAAGTGGATCTACCAGAGACAGAGAGGAGCAGATGGTAAGGTACAAACCTTCAAGGTTAGACTAGTGGCCATGGGTTATTCCCAGAAAGAAAGAGTCGACTGTGAGGGGACTTTCTCGCCAGTAGCCATGATCAAATTCATCAGCACTCTTTTATCCATTGCCGCATATTATGATTGCGATGGGACTTTCTCGCCAGTAGCCATGATTTGGAGAATGGAAGTCAAGACTGCATTCTTGAATGGTAATCTTGATGAGTGTATCTATATAGTACAACCAGATCGATTCATAGACCAAGATCAAAAGAAAAGAGTTTGCAAGCTATAAAGGCCCATTTATGGACACAAACAGATTTCTCGATCTTGGAACATAAGATTTAACACTATAGTCAAGTCTTATGATTTTGAGAATAACGTTGATGATCCTCAGGAGATATATAGACTCTGATTTTCAAACGGATGTCGATTCTAGGAAATCAAAATCTGGATTAGTGTTTACCCTAGGTGGTGGGGCCATTGTGTGGAGGAGCATAAATCAATCATGTATTGCTGACTCCACCATGGAGGCTAAGTATGTAGCAGCTTGCGGAGCAACTAAAGAAGCAGTCCGGCTTTAGAAATTTTTGGGAGCTCTGGAAGTTTTTCCAGATATGGATAAACCACTCACACTTAATTGCGATAATAGTGGTGCAGTGGCGAACTCCAAAAGAACCAAGAAGCCACAAAAAGGGAAATCATATAGAGAGAAAATATCATCTCAACAGGGGGATAATGCATAGAGGAGACATTTCTGTCATGAAGATTACATCCGTAGAGAACATGTCTTATTCATTTACATAGACCTTGTCTGCTAAAGTGTTTGAAGGTCACTTAGAGGGTCTAGGATTGCGTGACGTGTCCCATTTTCTCTAGTGCAAGTGGGAGATTATTGGGATATATGCCTTAAAACTTTATGCAATAACCTAAAGTTAATAATTCAGAATATTTCATTAAAAAGTTTAATTGATATTCCAGGATTATTAGAGCTCGGAACTGTAGGTCCATTTGGTCCCCGTGCTAGCTCGATATACTGTTACAAATTAAAATATAATTGGATAGTCCAATTATAAACTCACATATATTATTAATATGATTAATAATATATTTGTCACACATAAAACTTATATTAATTTTAATATAAGATATTTATTTAATGTTAATGATTATAAGATAATCACTTAACATTTCATAATTTTAAATCTTGCAATTATTAAATTATATATTGTATATAATTTAAGTTTTAGAAATAAATGGATTTAAAATTTGATTTTATATTCATATTTTTATTAAGATGGAAGTTATAAGAGTTATTTTGGCAACTTGATTATGTCTTAATGAAAGCATTTAAAAAGGAATTGATCACTGCTATTATAGGCCTAAAGCAGAATTTTGATAATAAAATTAAACCCTAAATATAAAAGGGAAAGTTGTTTTTCCTTTTGACCGGCGTAATCACACACGTATAACGCAAGCGCACGTATCGTTCAAGTAATATAAAAAGTATCGATCCCACGAGGACTTAAAACCTTTTTGTTATTAATTTATGGGGCCAACTGATTACCAGTATCTAACAGGTTATTTGATTGATTGATTTGAAATGACGATGATTCTAAATTTAAAACAAGTAAATAAAATTGCTTAAAAGTAGGTTGAGAAAAATCCAAATTTATAAAAACTATCCAGGGTTGTGATTAATTCCAATATTATTTAGAAGATGAAGTGGTTATCTTAAAGTTGGGTAATATATTGATTTATTAACCTGGAACACTAATTTATGTAAAAGCCTCTTCCGATGGTCAATTTCAAATACCTAGTATAATCCAATTGAACCATATGTCTATGTCAACCAAATTACCTAGATTCATTAAGATTAAGTTCCAATTATGGCTACCCCCGCCCGACAGGTATATTCCTATCCTGTAAGGAAATCTATTAAAAGGGTTATCTATCCTCAAGGAAGATCGTGGGTTATTGAGTCTAAGGTCTTAAACTTAAAATCCCTATGTCTAGTTCATTTTAAGTTTACCTAATCAATTTTATTAATGGCCAGTTAATAAAAAGCATTAAGATTAAGACTCAATAAATAAATCTTTAAATTACCCAACCTATAATCTAACCCCTTATAAACCGGTTATATTGAAATTCATCACAACCCTAGATACTAACTTAGTTACAATACATAGCTATGGCTAATGAAAACTTAAAAGACATAAAATAAAAATGCTAAAAAGTAACTGTGAGAAAGTAAAAGCGGGAAAGTAAATGAAAATAAACTGCCAAGATAAAATGAATTACTTTTACTAATTACTAACTTAGATATCTCCCTTAGTATACATAATCACTTGTGAGATTAAAACCAACCGACCATATAGGCGGTACCCTGATTAAGTCAAGTTAAGTCCGACCAGCCATAAAGGCGGTAAAATTTGTCCATGAACCTGCCATGTAGGCGATAAAGAAATAACCAGCCATAAAGGCGGAACCAAAATTAAATTACCAACCGACCAATCTGGCGGTATCCTTGCTTAGTCAGGTTTAACAGTTTAAATTAAATAGCCCACCGACCAATATAGCGGTATTCCTTTTTAAGTCAAATTTTAGAATAGTGAATATGTTGTGTCTAAGGGAGATTAATCTAAGATAGTAACAGTAAAAGAATTACCTTTCACCTCGGCAGAGGGAAGTTACCTCCTCATGATTGAAAAATAAAAACTGAAAAAGTAAAGAAAGGAAAGTGTTATGCGTAAAAGTAAATTACGGAAAGTAAAACTGAAAAAGTAAAGAAAAGAAAGTGCGAAATTGAAAATTAATTACTGAAAACTAAAATAAACAAACTAGATACAATCGTTTTATTTTTTCATTAAGGATTTCAAAGAAGAAAGTATGAATTTTACAAATGAAATGGATTGGTATTTATAGGCAAAATTTTGCCACCATCAAATCATCAATCAATTTCTCCACCAAATCCATTATTAATTTCTCCACTAATTACTCCACCAAATCCATAATTGCTCCACTAATTTCTTATCTTGTTTGGTGGTGATTTGATAATTTTTATTAATTATTTATTAATTAATATTTTGCTTTGAAAATGATTGATAATGACTTTTAATAATTACACTCCACACACTTCTGGATGGTTCATCAATTTCGGTCATGAAATCATCAGAAATTGAAAATATGTTCTCTTCAAAGTTGTAGATTTTTGAGTCTTCTTTAATCAGGAACTTGAATCAGCTCAATCCGATATCTGAGTAAACAGTTATGCCCAAAATACGACAGATGCAGAAAACTGGAATTTCCAAAACTGCACTTCGTCAAAAACGCCATTCAAGTTTCCAATCTCCAAAATTAATATATCAAGTCCAATAATTTCCCTTATTTGATCCACATTTCGTCCTAAATGATTTCATTGAGTCCCGATATTATTTTATCTGCAAAATAAAATAAAACATATCAAAACGTTCATCGAACCCGAGAAACTAAACAAAATATTAAGTAAAATGGGCGGTAAATATTGATATATTTTCCGCTCATCACCTTTTCACCCTAATTCCATTTGGAAAACCCTAGCCACCCTTGTTCTTTTTTCTCTCAAGAGTTGAAAGAAAAAGAAAGAACAATAAAAGAAAAATTTGTGTGTGACAAAGCTTTGATCCTTAAAGGTTTAGTGATCCATTGTGTGAGTCAATCCCATTCTTTTATTTTTTTTATGGCGAGTCATAGCACGGAAGACCTTTCGGAGTTAGAACATATTTCTTCATCTTCTTATTATTACCATTCTCGGTTGTGAGTAGAAAAATCTGCTTATTGCCGCCACTATGAAGCTTTGTGTGGTTTGGTTTTGATTCTGTTTTTGGAGACCATTTGAGAGTGTTTTAGAGTTCAAAAAACGTTTAGAACCGCTATCCAAAAATACGAAAACAACTAACACCAAGACAGTGAACTGTGCGCACTATATAGAGCTTTCAGTGTGCAAAACAATCCAGTTTTTGGGCTGCTAATTGGGGGCTATTTGATGCTAGAAAAATCATCAAAATAGAAGTAAAAAAAATTCTAATTGACCTAGAAAGTTTCGACTAATAAGGGGACAAAGGTAGAAAATTATTCAAGGTCGATCCCAGTATCTAACACGCTTCCGCCGTACGGGAAATCGTTTCCCATAAATGTCCATTACCTTCTCCGATTCATAGCTAGGATTACTAGCCGTAGTCAACACCAGAGGTTTCATAGTTAGCTTTTCCAGGATTCTCCCAAGTCGAAGCTAATGCAGCCAAAACATCCGCCATTTGGATATCTTCTCAAGGCAAGTGTTGGAATGTACATCCAGGGATGTTTTACAATAACGCTTTAAGGTGAAAGATATATGGATTTAGCTTATCCTCATTCAACCCCCAGTCCCCTCGTGTTTTTTGAATTACCAACATCGAATCGGTATATATTTAGCCGCCCTCGCCCCGAAGGTTATAAATATTTCTAACCCGAAAATGCAGGCTTTATATTTGGCTATATTATTGGTGATTGAAAAGGTGAGCCTCTTAGCCATAGGAAAGGTTTTTCTACCTAGGGTTATCAAAATAATTCCAATTCCCACGCCTTTGCAATTCACAACCCCATCAAAGTACATTTTCCAGTCTTGAACTATTACCGCCTTGACTTCCTTATTCGAAAACTCAAATTCGTACTTATCCCCCTTGATTAGTTGTTGTACTAGCAATTCTGCTATAGCTCGCCCTTTGATACCTTCTTAGTGATATACTCGATATCGAACTCGGTTAACAGGAATAACCATCTCCCCAATTTCCCTACCAAGGATGGCGCTGATTGTAGGTACCTCAACAGGTTCTCCTTCGTAACCACTTGTATTCTTTATGATTGAAAGTAGTGCCGCAACTTTCTAGAGGCTCACACTATTGCTAAACATATTTTCTCCAATTCTTGGTAACAGGTCTCGTATGGAAACATTTTCTTGTAGAGGTGATAAACCGCATGCTCTACTCCGGTATCATCCTCATATACTAGAATCGTCCCTAGCGCTTTAGATTCCACTGCCAAGTATAGGACTAGAGGTTTGCCTAGCCTTGGTGGCCTTAGGACTAGTGGGTTCGTAAAATATTGTAATTTTTTTCAACGGCTTCCTGACAATGTTTATTCCATTTCAACGGCCGGTTTTTCCTGAGTAACTTGAAAATCTGCTCACATACTGAGGTAAGTTTGGCGATAAATCAACTGTAGGAACTGAATTTTTGCATATAAGTCCCGATGATGAGTCTCGTACGGAGGCACTACTCTTTTTGGAGTAACTTGAAACGAATATCGGAAGGGGAAATTCAGAATAAGTATGTCATCGGATTCAATTCACATGTTCACTGCTTTCGTTCGTGCTACGTTTGTGAACACGTTCGAATGTCAAGCAGATTGCGGGCGTTCGTGTAGCGTTCGAATCGGCATTCGAACGGTGTCGGTACTTCTGGTTTTGTTGCTAGCCTCACGCCCAAGCCCAATTAGCCCACCAAAACCCACCCAAAAATAATTAAAACATTTAAAACACATGTCACAAATTAAAATAATATCCTTCCTAAATTAAATAAATCACATTCCAAATTAAATAAAACAAATCCAATCTAAATAATTCACATACCTAAATAAAGACAAATCAAATATATCATCTTCCCAATCAAGCCCAATCATATCCCTAATTAAATAGAAACTTTCCTTGTGATATACTAATTAGAAGATATCACCATTGATTGCATGATTCCCATTCCTATTCACATAAGAGGAACCCTAGCCTTTGCCTTTAAAATAAGACACAAGCCCAACCCTTGTTTCCCCTAACATACACGCCCAAGCAAAAAAAAAACAAGAAGTAAACAAATAATTTTCTCTTCTACTATACTCCACCATCACAGAAACACTCACCAAATAACCCATCCATTGCCGCATCACACAGCCCTCAAAACACCTTCACATTGCCGCACCATAAGCCTCACATTAACCGCACTGCCTATCACTGAGAATAACTCCATGAACTGTACTGCGGTAACCGAAAATACACACTCAAACAACAGCCCAAACACCGTAAAACAGTCCCTTATTTACCTAAAACCATTAAGCAAATATTGTGACCAGAAAATACAGAGGAAACAGCAGCAAAATAGAGGAAACGACAGCTCAAAACAGCAAAGCAGCGAACGAGAGCAGTTGACCAGTGAATCAGAGAAGTTGCGGAGCATCAACCCTTCCGACGGCCATGTAACGCACTTTCGAGAGACGACCTAAGAGGTTAGACCTGAGGGCACCCTTCTTATTTATTCTCATTTTTGTTTTGTTTATTAGAATTTATTCGCATGAGAGTTGTTTGTTGTTATATGTTGTGGTCCTTGAATGAATGGAATATGTGTTCTCTCTTGTGGTATATCGGATGGAAACCCGGACGTAAATTCTGTAGCCGAATCCGAATGGACGGTATTACGGTTTGTACTCGGGATACAATGCCATATACCACTTGAGAGATTCACACATTTCGTTTCATCCAACCTTGTATTCGAGCATGATTGGGTTGCTAGTAAGTTATTTATTTTTTAAGCATGATTTAGTCGTTAGTATGCTATTACTTTCTACATGTTACTTATTTATGCATGATGATATAGTGCATGTTTGTTCCCTTAGTCATTCCTTTCCCCATCATATGCTTAGTTAGCTCTCTTCAATATTTATGCCTTTACCGTTATTGTTTGTTTATATTTTCCACATTTATTCGATATGCTCATGAGATTGTGTGCTCACATTTATCATCAATGCCTTTATAGTTGTTATTAGTTACATTATTGCACTTTATTGCTTAATATGTTCATGAATTATGTATCTTAGCTTCATTTCTTTCATCTACGATTATGGGTGTGCAAACTTGCATGTTGCTTAAATTATCTGGTACATGTTGCATGAGATTTGGTTGTACTATTGCATAAATAATTTCATTACAAGTGACATAAGTAAGGGACCATTTTGAACCCAACGGTTTAAGGTATTCCCTTTCGAGGGGTGAGTGCAGCCTTAAATCATTTTCCCGGTTCACACCTGGTGGCGACTCCATTTTTAATTCTCCGATTTAGTTCCCCCGTGGGCTATTCCGTACTCCCAACCGGGCCACGAGCCCGGGACAGCGTCGCCGATTTCTGTGTCCTATAGTCTGGCGACTCCACTAGGGATAGAGAATTGGCTCTAAAATAATTTCTTGTAATGATTGTGGTTTGTGCTTTAGTTAACCGTGTTTACCGTGGGTTGAAAGGGATTTAATCAAAGGCATTTTTTAAGGCTAAGTAATGGTTTGGTGTCTTTCTTCATTCACTACATTTCTACAAGAAAAAGTTGTGAAGGCACCTAGATAATCATGTACTCGTAGCCTACTGTGATGGACTAATTTGGAGGACTCGTTGTTTATTCCAATCACCAAGCGATAAGAGCCTAAGAGGCTTGGGTTTGTATGAGAGTTTGCTCCGCCCTCCCTCTGGGGAATCTACAACAGGAAATCCATTTGACAGTCAGTCACGCACCATAACTCATTGGCACGTACCTAGTGTATAAAAAAGGGTGCGCTCACTTGGTCGCTCGAACCCTTGAGTGGGGAAACCTAGTTGTGGGTAACCCTTCATCGACGAGAGCCTTTGTCTGTACCCCTATAAACCCGCGTAGACCATAGTTGTATGACCAATAGAAACTATTTCCTTGTGATTGCGTTTAGAGACCATCATTATTTGGATTCAGTTAGACTTCTTGTCAGAAATGCGAACTTGTTGGGCCATTTAAACTGGGATAAGTTCGTATCTTATGACAATTGGGCTAAAAGTTTCTAAAAATGCCGATGGGCCATCCTGTGTTTGGGCCCCTTATCATTTGAAGTTGTTTAACCATGTTATCGCAAAGGTGTAAACCTGTTGGGCCTTTTCAACTGGGATAAGTTTGCACCTTGCAATAATATGATTGAAGCTTTAAAATGACAAGAGGCCGACTTATATATTCCATGCATTGCACGCATACATGCTGACTGAGAATTTTAAAAGACACCATAGATTCTCGTTGGGTTAGGAAAAATGGAAGACTCATCAAAAGACCGATAGCAAACATGAGCGAATCAGAGAACAAGGTATCCCGTATGGATCAGTTGGAAACCAATCTCACCAAGATTACTGAACAGTTGCAAGCCTTGACTGCCGCTATGGCCAATATGGTTGTACCCCGTGCTGGGGGAAACTCTGAGAATGAGAGGTGTGAAGACCTCCGACTAGATTGAATGATGATAGCCCGGGTTTTAATGATGATATGGCTGAATATGCTGCAGGAAAATGGCAGGGTCTCAAACTGAACTGCAAAAACTCCGAGATCAGGTAGAGTCGGTTACCCGTAAGATGAGGGGCAACCACGAAGACCTGTTGTATTATGAGGCAATGACATTTGAGGAACAGTTGCCAGCTCAGTTTAAAATTCAGGATATAGCCAAGTTTAATGGGAACGGTGACCCGAGGGTCAATCTCTGACAGTATGTTTCAGTTATGAGTTCAGTGGGTCTATCCAAGCGGCAGGTCCAAAAAATGTTTGGGATGTCGCTCGAGAGGGGCACCCGTGGTATGGTATCACAGTCTGGAGAGGAAGATCAAGGAGGATTTGAGGGAATTGACAGCGGCCTTCCTGAGATAGTATGTTACAGATCTGGAGATCGACTTGTCACTCCGGGACATAGAAAATACCACTCAGAAGCCAAAAGAAAGCTTCAAGGAATATGTAGACCGTTGGAGGAGACAGCTCTTGAAAATGCAGACTCGGCCCTAAGAGAAGGACCAGATAAAGATGATTATCATTGGTACTAAGCCCTCCATTTATGGAAAGCTGAGGAGAATGACTTCCATGATTGCAGATTTTCGACAATTGAGGGAAACTGTCATGGATATTGAGGAAGAAGAGGCAAAGAATAGAAATTTCTATAGCCTGAATAAGAGGTCCATTGGGGGACCATCAGGTACCAAGCCTGTTTCTGCTGAGATTGCTGTTATCCGGAACCGGCGTTTCTCCAACCTGGGTAGACCCTTGTCTAAGGTATTGGAGAAATTAAAGAGACAGTGACTTCTGAAACCCCTAGAGACCAAACCACTTCCACACCCACCGCCACCGCATCTCAACCTGAACCACTATTGCCATTTCCACCAACAGAAAGGCCATGATATTGACAATTGTGCCCGCCTCAGCCATGAAATCCAGGACCTTATAGACTCCCAAAAAATACCCGACCCTGAAAAAGAACAGCCTAAAACACACAAAACCCCCTGCCGAATTACCACTCTGTCCCACCACCAACCTATATGATAAACTCTGGCCTACCTAAAAGCCTTGTCCTCAAATCCTTTGACCACCAAGCCTTTTGCCTGGGAATTTGGGATAGCAACAGCGAGGATGAAACAGAACAGGGGAAGAATTTCTGGGAAGATTTCTCCGGTAGTGATGAAGAGGTGGTAAGAGGAATGACACGCAGCAGGCATTTCTACAGTGATACGGCTGAGAAGGGTAAAGAAGTGTTGACAGAAGGGAGAGAAGTGGCAAAAAATGGGGACAATACTGAAAGGGATACAGTTCTACTCCAGTTGAAGAAGACAAGGGCACAAGTCAGCATCTAGGAATTGTTGTGTTCGTCACAGAACCACATGCGTGCTATGGTTGAAGCCTTGAGCAAAATAATAGTACCAGAGGGTGCTAATCCTGCAATGTTTGTATGGTCAGTACATGAGGAAACCTTGCAGGCAATAACTTTTTATGAGGAAGAACTCCCGGCAGAGGGAAGAAATCACAACAAGCCACTATTTATCAGAGCTGAAGTGAGGGGCAAGAAGACATCTTGTGTAATGATAGATGATGGCTCATCTATCAATGTTTGCCCATTAAAGATTTTGGCAAGGTTGGGAATGAAGGCAGCGGATCTGGATCCCTCCAATATGACTATCAAAGCTTATGATGATAGCAAGCGAGGAGTTGAGGGTACCTTTGCCGCAGTAGTCAATGTTGGCCCGATTGAGGATGAGGTTGAGTTCATAGTGCTGGATATCCCGGCCACTTTTGCTTTATTATTGGGAAGACCGTGGTTCCACAAGCTTGGGGACGTGCCCTCCATTCTGCATCAGGTTATTAAGTTTCCATACGGGGGAGAGATTGTCACCATCCGAGCTGAGTCAGACAATGTTGTGGCCACTTTGGAAATACAACCTTTCACAAGGTTCCAAGTGTCGACAACTTTTGAGGAGTGGGTGGATCCTAAGGTGGATAGGATCATGGAGAAGATGAAGTTCGAGCAGGGTAAAGGTTCAACATTGCCAAACTTTAAGGGGCAGACTACCCGGAGAGGGTTGGGATACATGTCTGATGAGGATAAGCCGAAAGCCAAGAAGAAAGGGTTGAAGCTGATGGAATGCTATGTGAAGGCAACGGGATATCAGGGAGAACCTGAACCGGTAGAAGTCAATGGGATTGTGGTGTCTGGTTTTGAGATCTTTCAGGAGGTGATAAGTGAGAAGTCACTGGCATCGGAAATTATGAAGAAGGAAGAAGAGAAATGTGAAGAAGAGCTGATGAAGTTGGAGAGCCTGACCCTCAATGAAAAAGAGGAAGACCCAGTTGTGGGAGATGAAGCATCTGTGGAGGATGAAGATGTTTATCTCTTTGATTTATTTGAATGTATTCATGCATCTGCTAGCAATAAAGACAATCATTTTGCTTACTCGTCTGAGTCTCTCCCTTTCAATTTGCACGACTTGAGTATATTTGATATCAGCTCCACAAAAACAAATGCATTTAACCTTGGTACACCTGAGAGCCCCAGGGAAATTCTAATTGCAAGTGAGGTTACCTCCGAGGAGCGGGAAAAATTAGAAGAAATATTAGCCAAATATGCCAAGGTGTTTGCTTGGTCCTATGAGGACATGCCTGGAGTAGACAGAAGCATCGCCCAACATACAATACCAACTTATCCAAATATGAAGCCAGTGAAACAGAAACTTCGACGGATGAGACCTGAGTGGGCCGAGGAAGTCAGAGAGGAAGTCAAGAAACAGATAGATGTGGGGTTCCTGGAAGTGGTGAAGTATCCTGAGTGGTTGGAAAATATTGTGCCGGTGCCGAAGAAAGACGGGAAGGTCAGAATGTGTGTGGATTACAGAGATCTTAACAAGGCTTGCCCGAAAGATGATTTTCCTCTACCTCATATAGATGTGCTAGTTAAAAGTGCGACTTTATCTGCCATGTATTCATTTGCAGATGGGTTTTCAGGATACAATCAGGTTCTCATGGATGAAGAAGACAAGCACAAGACTGCCTTTGTCACCGAGTGGGGCACATATTGTTACAAGGTAATGCCGTTTGGGCTCAAGAATGCAGGAGCTACTTATCAGCGGATGGCCACTACACTATTCCACGACTTGATGCACAAAGAGATTGAAGTATATATGGATGATATGATGGTGAAATCAGAGACAAGAATTGGGCATGTAGAATCACTGGAGAAGTTCCTTCAGAGAGTTGACAAATTCACTTGCGGCTGAATCCTAAGAAATGAGTGTTTGGGGTAACATCAGAAAAGTTGCTGGGACATACAGTGGGAATGGGAGGAATAGAGGTAGACTCTGAGAAGATCAAAGCAATCATAGAGATGCCCGCACCGAAGACTGAGAAAGAAGTTAGAGCATTCCTCGGGAAAATTCAGTATATCAGTCGGTTCATCGCCAAGTTGACGTCAGTATGTGAGCCTATCTTCAAACTTCAGAGAAAAGACAAACCAGTGAAATGGAACGAGCAATGTCAAGCAGCCTTCGACAAGATCAGAGAATACTTGGTAAAGCCTCCTGTATTGAAACCTCCAAGACCTGGCAGACCCTTGATATTGTATTTGGCCATAGAATCAGAAGCACTGGGGGCAATGATGGTACAGGCAGATGAGACAGGGGTAGAGCATGCAGTCTACTATCTCAGTAAGAAGATGCTTCCGTACGAAGCCCGTTATCAAGAGGTAGAGAAGATATGTTTGGCAGTGGTATGGGCGTCCAGAAAATTGCATCATTACTTCCAATCTTACAAGATCCAGGTGGTAGCAAAGGAGAATCCCCTGAAGTATTTACATTCGGTACCTTCGCTAGTGGGGAAGTTGGGCAGATGGTTAGTGTTGCTGACAGAGTTTGACATTGAGTATCTCACCTCCAAAGTAATCAAGGGGTGAGCCGTAGCAGAGTTCTTGGCATTGCAACCTATTGAAGGGGATCAGTACAAGTTTGAATTCCCAGATTAAGAGATCCAAGCAATAACAATTCAAGGATGGAATATGTATTTCGACGGCGCAGTGAATTGCAAAAGAGCCAGAATTGGGATCGTGATAGTGACCCATGAGGGAGAAACCTTTCCTATGGCCAATAGTTTGACGTTCGGAGTAATTAACAATATGGCCGAGTATGAAGCATGTGCTTTTGGATTGACTGCATTGATAGCCTTGAAGGCTGAGAGCGTGGAGGTCTACAGAGATTCGATCTTGGTAGTCTGACAGATGTAGGGAGAATGGGAATTGAAGGAAGAACGGTTGGAACCTTACCTTTTTCACCTCAGAAAGTTGGCACAGGCTATCCCCGATTATAAGTTTCAGCACTTTCCGCGAGAAGAGAATCAAATGACAGACGCATTAGCTACACTTGCAGCGACTTGGGAAAATCCAGAGAAGTTAGTGATGAAACCACTGGTACTGACAACAGCAAGCAGACCCGTTTATGAGATAGAAAGAGTTCTGGAAGTGGAGGTCGACGACGGAAAACCTTGGTACCATGATATTCATCAATACCTGGAACTCAGAGAACTCCCAGAAGAAGCAAGCATAAAAGACATGATAGCTATTCAGAAGTTAGCTTCTCAGTATGTTGTTTTGAAATGAGAATTGTACAAGAGACAGGAAAATGGCGTTCAGCTGAAGTGTTTGAGAAAAGAAGAAGCTCAGAAGACAATGGAAGAAGTACATGCCGGGGTATGTGGACCGCACATGAATGGGTTGAACTTGTCTCGCAAGATTGTAAGATAAGGCTTCTACTGGTTGACCATGGAGACAGACTATGCAAAGCTAGTAAAACATTGTCATGATTGTTAAGGACACAGTAATTTGAACCATCTGCCTCACACAGATTTACACGGGCTATTAGAGCCATGGCCTTTCTCAGCATGAGGAATTTATTTGATCGGGTAGATTCGACCAAATGCATCGAATGGACATCGTTTCATAGTAGTGGCAGTGGACTACTTCTCAAAATGGGTGGAAGACGAGTCATTTCGTAACGTCACAGCAAAGCAGATGGCGAAGTTCATAGCTCGGAACATCATATGTCGATATGGGATGTCGCATCATGTAGTGACAGATAACGGAGTTCAGTTTCAAGGGGAAACGAAGGCAATGCTACAGAGATATGGGATAGGACATCACAAGTCGTCACCTTACCGGCCGCAGGTAAATGGGGCAGTCGAGGCAGCCAATAAGACAGTAAAGAAAATATTAGCCAAGATGATAGAGAACTGCAAAGATTGGGCTAACAAGCTCCCGTACGCCCTGTGGGGGTACAGAACATCTGTTAGAACTGCAACAGAAGCCACGCCTTACTCTTTGGTCTATGGAATGGAAGCAGTACTACCAGTGGAAGTTGAGATACAATCCCTGCGGGTTCTAGCAGAAGCAGAGTTGCCTGAACAAGAATGGGCCTCACAGCGATTTGAACAGTTAGCACTGCTAGATGAGAAGAGGATGAAGTCTTTGCATCACATGCAGATATACCAGAAGAGGTTAGCTCGGGCATTCAACAAAAAGGTGCGTCCTACTAAGATTAGAAATGGTGATCTGGTACTTAAGCAATCAAGGCCGTCGACGACGGACCCAAGAGGAAAGTTTAGGCCTAACTGGGAAGGACCTACATAGTGCAGAAAGTAATGGGAAATTGGGCAGTGAGACTTTCAGATTTGAAAGGGAATGAGTTCACTGAGCCGATCAACATGGACAGATTGAAGTAATATTTTGCCTGAGAAATGGAAGACCCGGTAGAAGACCTAACCCAACGGAATAGGAAATTCATTCATGCATCCATGCATACACATAACGTATCTGCATTCTTTTTTGTGTTTTGTTTTGTTTTGTATTCACAGGTTACAAAGAAGAAAAGAAGAAAGCGGCAAATGCAAGCCAACCTGAAGCAACAACACATCAGTATCAGTTTTGGGGATGAGTCCTAGGGTCGTGACCCACATCGTCAGCAGTTTTGGGGATGAGTCCTAGGGACGTGACCCACATTATCAGCATCAGTTTTGGGGATGAGTCACAGGGTCGTGACCCACATCATCAGCAGTTTTGGGGATGAGTCTCAGGGTCGTGACCCACATTATCAGCATCAGTTTTGGGGATGAGTCCCACGGTCGTGACCCACATCATCAGCAATTTTTGGGGATGAGTCTCAGGGTCATGACCCACATCATCAGCAGTTTTGGGGATGAGTCCCAGGGTCATGACCCATATCATCAGCAGTTTTAGGGATGCGTCCCAAGGTCTTGACCCACATTGTCAGCGATATTGGGATGCGTCCCAGGGTCGAGGCCCCCGTTGTCGGTTGCAGTTATCGGGATGCGTCCCAGGGTCATTGGCCCCCTGCATCATTAGTTTTGGGGATGCGTCCCATGGTCGTGACCCACATTGTCAACGTTATCGGGATGCGTCCCAGGGTCGAGGCCCCCGTTGTCGGATGCAGTTATCGGGATGCGTCCCAGGGTCGTTGGCCCCCTACATCATCAGTTTTGGGGATGCGTCCCAAGGTCGTGACCTACATTGTCAGCGGTATTGGGATGCGTCCTAGGGTCGTGACCCCCGTTGTCGGTTGCAGTTATTGGGATGCGTCCCAGGATCGAGGTCCACTGCGTCATCAACTCAGCTCGAAGCAGCTGGCGAGTTAGGTGGAAGCTGGCGAGCCAGGTAAGTAAAAATGCATTGCACAACTTTGATAGGATTATCATTGCCACACACTGCACAAGTCCCATCAAAGTGGGGGCGACTGTAGGCACTGCATTTTTGCATATATGTCCCGATGATGAGTCTCGTACGGAGGCACTACTCTTTAGGTTATGGAAGTCGCGGGAAATGAATGTCGGAATGGGAATTTCAGAATAAGTATGTCATCGGATTCAATTCACATGTTCACTATTTTCATTCATGCTGCGTTCATGAACACGTTCGAACGTCAAGCAGATTACGGGCGTTCATGTAGCGTTCGAATCGGCGTTCGAATGGTGTCGGTACTTCTGGTTTTGTTGCTAGCCTCACGCCCAAGCCCAATTAGCCCACCAAAACCCACCCAAAAATAATTAAAACATTTAAAACACTTGTCACAAATTAAAATAATATCTTTCCTAAATTAAATAAATCACATTCCAAATTAAATAAAACAAATCCAATCTAAATAATTCACATACCTAAATAAAGACAAATCAAATATATCATCTTCCCAATCAAGCCCAATCATATCCCTAATTAAATAGACATTTTCCTTTTGATATACTAAGTAGGAGATATCACCATTGATTGCATGAATCCTTTTCCTATTCACACAAGAGGAACCCTAGCCTTTGCCTATAAAAGAAGACACAAGCCCAACCCTTGCTTCCCCTAACATACATGCCCAAGCAAAAAAAAAAAACAAGAAGCAAACAAATAATTTTCTCTTCTACTATACTCACCATCACGGAAACACTCACCAAATAACCTATCCAATGCCGCATCACACAGCTCTCAAAACACCTTCACATTGCCGCACCATAAGCCTCACATTAACTGCACTGCCTATCACCGAGAATAACTCCCTGAACTGTACTGCAATCACCGAAAATACACACTCAAACAACAGCCCAAACACCGCAAAACAGTCTCTTATTTACCGAAAACCAGTAAGGCAATACTGTGACCAGAAAATACAGCGGAAACAGCAGCAAAATAGAGGAAACGACAGCGAAGCAGTGAACGAGAGTAGTGCACCAGTGAACCGGAGGAGTTGCAGAGCATCAACCCTTCCGACGGCCATGTAACGCACTTTCGATAGACGACCTAAGAGGTTAGACCTGAGGGCACCCTTCTTATTTATTCTCATCTTTTTTTTTTTTATTAGAATTCCTTCGCATGAGAGTCGTTTGATGATATATTTTGTGGTCCTTGAATGAATGGAATATGTGTTCTCTCTTGTGGTATATCGGATGGAAACCCGGACGTAAATTCTGTAGCCGAATCCGAATGGACGGTATTGCGGTTTGCACTCGGGATACAATGCCACGTACCACTTGAGAGATTCACACATTTCGTTTCATCCAACCTTATATTCGAGCATGATTGGGTTGCTAGTATGTTATTTATTTTTTAAGCATGATTTGGTCGTTAGTATGCTATTACTTTCTGCATGTTACTTATTTATGCATGATGATATAGTGCACATGGGCAAATCAAGTTGGATTAAAGGTCCTTCATTTTGAGGGATAAAAAGCCCAAGGGCTACCTTTACCACGACGTTTTGCCGCGCCGGACGGAGTATGTTTGATTGAATGTGAGATATGTTTAATCGAGCATACGAGGTCCTATATTATTGTTGTCTTTATTTTATATGCATTGTAATATAATGCGCATGGGCTAACTAGGGTGGATTAAAGGTCCTCTATTTGAGGGAAATGCCTAAATGCTACCTTTTCCACGATGTTTTGCCGTGCCGGACGAGGTGCACCCGATTGAATGTGAAATGTATTTCATCGGGCACACGAGGTCCTACATTATGTATTTGTTTATCCATATGTGTTTGTGTCATTTCAGATGCCATTTTGGCAATCTCGTTCGAACGCGTTTCCAAACGCTACACGAATGTATGCATTCTGTCTTATTCCTTTCGAACGCGTTTCCAAACGCTACACGAACGTATGCATTCTGTCTTATTCCATTCGAACATGTTTACGAACGCTACACAAACGTATGAATTCTTTCTTATTCCGTTCAAATGTGTTTACGAACGCTACACGAATGTATGCATTATGTCTTATTTCCGTTCGAACGCACCTCAGAACATTACTCGAACGCTTGCATTCTGTTTACCGTTCGAACACATTTACGAACGCTACTCGAACGCGCATGCATTTTGTTGTATCATGCATCAGGTCCCATCCCGTTCGAATGCGTTATCAAACGCTATACGAACGTGGAAATTATGTTTGTCGTTCAAACGCGTTATCAAAAGCTACTCGAGAGCTTGCATTCTGTTTACCGTTCGAACGCGTTTACGAACGTGCACACACTGGACAGATTCCTTCATCATGTTTCAAGCATGTTTGTTCCCTTAGTCATTCCCTTCCCCATCATATGCTTAGTTAGCTCTCTTCAATATTTATGCCTTTACCGTTATTGTTTGTTTATATTTTCCATATTTATTCGATATTCTCATGAGATTGTGTGCTCGCATTTATCATCAATGCCTTTATAGTTTTTATTAGTTACATTATTGCACTTTATTGCTTAATACGTTCATGAATTATGTATCTTGCCTTCATTTCTTTCATCTACGATTATGGGTGTGCAAACTTGCATGTTGCTTAAATTATCTGGTACGTGTTGCATGAGATTTGGTTGTACTATTGCATAAATCATTTCATTACAAGTGGCATAAGTAAGGGACCATTCCGAACCCAACGGTTTGAGGTCTTCCCTTGCGAGGGGTGAGTGCGGCCTTTAATCATTTTCCCAGTTCACACCGGGTGGCGACTCCATTTTTAGTTCTCCAGTTTAGTTCCCCCGTAGGCTATTTCGTACTCCCAACCGGGCCGCGATCCAGGGACAGCGTCACCGATTTCTGTGTCCTACATCAACTGATATATTGTATCTTTCCCAAGAATGCTTTTACTTCTTTCTCAATTTTAGGTGTGGGTATCCCCGTAATCGTCTTCAACTTTCTTGGATTTACCTATAATCATTTTTTTTCCTACCGTATGCCCCAACAGATTCCCAAATGGGACCTTAAATAAAAACTTCTTGGGGTTTAGTCTGAGGTTGTACTTGTTTACCAGATGTAATAACTTTTCCAATACAGCCATATGTACCTCCATTGTTTGCGACTTCACCATCATATCATCAACGTAAACTTCCGCCTCTTTATGCATCAGATCATGGAATAAGGTAGTTGCTATCTATTAGCAAGTTGCTCCAACATTCTTCAATCCGAGTGGAAACACTTTGTAGCAATAGGTTCCATATTCTATGAAGAAGGTCGTCTTATATTTGTCTTCTTCCGCCATAAAGATATGATTATATTATGAAAACCATCTATGAAAGAGTACATGGCTGATAATACTGCATTATCTACAAGAACGTCGATATGAGGCAAAGGAAAGTCATCTTTTGGGCATGCCTTGTTCAGGTTTCTATAGTCCACATACATCCTCACCATTTCGTCTTTCTTAGGAACTGGCACAATGTTGGCTAACCACTCGGCATACTTAACAACCTCTAGAAACCCTACTTCAAATTATTTTTGTACCTCTTCTCTAATTATTTCAGCCCATTCTGGTCTCATTATGCAAAGTTTATTTTTCACGAGTCTCATATTCGGATATATCGGGATCACATATTGTGCTATATTCCTTTCTACTCTGGACATGTCTTCGTATGACTAGGTGAATACTTTTGCGTATTTTCTTAATAATCACTCTAATTCTTTCCTCTCATCAGGGATAACTTAACTAGCAATCAAGATATTCTTTCGGTCTTCACATCTACCAAGATTAAGTGCATTTGTTTTAGCGGAATTTATGTCAAATATGTTCATGTCATGCATATTATGATACGTGCTAAAAGTAAAAAAAAATCAGACAAGCAAGCTAAATCATGCATTTTTTAAGCTCAAGTTCAATATTACAAAATAGTTATGGTACAATAAATTTTTAAAGTTTTCTTCTTCGGCATGATCAGTGTCCTTGAGCTTTAGTTTCTCAAGCTTGAACAGCTCATCGTCCCATTCCTTCTTCACCTCTTATTTCTTCGCCTATTCCTTCATTTGAGCAGCTTATTCTTTCTTCAATACTGGGCTCTTTTCCCACCCCATCATGTATGTAAATATCTCAAAATCAGGAACAATGATGCCATTGACTTCGTATGGCTCCGGGGCTCCTTGATAATTTTCTTTCACTTAATGATCATAGACAAATATTTTCCCCACTTGTCATTGGGATAGTCCAGTTGAACTCATTAAGGACACAAACTGATGGAGATGTACGTTTGGATCCCCGTTCCCGTTGAAATTTACCATCTCGGGCACTTAAAATTGTACGCGCAGTTGTTCTCCCAATGCCATCGCATTGTAAACTAAAAAATCTTCATGTTTTCCCTTAATTTTCCAGGCAACCGTCTCAATCTTATTCTTCAACCTTTGGAGCTCAGCTTCATTCTGCGATTTGGTTGCTCTCTCAACGGTATACTCAGACATGTCATCGTCATCCAACACAAGAGTCTTCTAAATGGTCATATTCTCAGGCCCTTCTTACCTCATCTCACTATTCTCGACCCCCGCCGTCTGTGGTGTCGTGTGAAATGCTGCCATGTTAGTAATGGTGTTCGCTAGGCTTTGTAGCTGTTCGGCCATCTTATTCACGGTCGTATCCAACTGATCCATGTGAGTATTGTCACTTCAAGTGTTATCGCTGCTTGTTATTTCTACTTTGATTTCTTACTTCTTAACCAATATGCCTTGTTCTCTAACCCTTTGTGCCACTATGATGGCTGCAAAACAAAGGGTCAGCATGACGCATGTGATGCATGCTCAACCAGCATATATCCTTCCAACCTTATTTCTCCCCCACACGTGATAAGTCAATATCTACCTTAATTTTGGCTTAGTTTATGCACCAATGGGGGTACATAAATTTGGTCTCTCCTATATTAAAGGTAAATCTTAGCTACTTTAGTTCTATTCCATCGTTAAAAGACAAAGACCGTCCATTTATAAAAATGACTAAACCTAATATGGGGATCGTGCCATTGTATGAAATGACAGATTGGACCCTTAGTAATCTCAATTATTTTGGGTTTGATTTAGAAATGTTTAAGAATATGCAAATGGACAAAACAAGAAGTACCCTTTCTGGATGGAATCCAATGTGAGTACGGACTCATGTTTTGGCATATTTGGATTCTAACTAAATATTTTTATACCCAACGAGATTCGCATACAAGGTGGCTCATTATCATTTAGAAGCATTTGGGCCAACTACCATAGAAGTGCAAACTTGTCCCAGTTGAAAAGGCCCAAAGAGTTTCCACCTCATGGTAAAAGTCTAAACAACTTCAAATGATTGGGATCCTGAAAACAAGCATAATGGAGGCTTCTATAGGATAACACCTATGGGATTTCCTGTGAGATTAAAGGGTATGACTTAGTGACCGGTGCAATCACATGTGTATAACGCAAGCGCACGTATCGTTCAAGTAATATAAAAAGTATCGATCCCACGATGACTTAATACCTAAGCTAATAATTTATGAAGTCAATTTTTTACAAGTATCTAATGGATTGATTGTTTGATTGGTTGGTGACTTTAAACTTAAAACAAGTAAATAAAATTGTGCGAAAGTAAATTGATGAAAATTCAAAATTATTAAACTATCCAGGGTTGTGAATCTTTCCAATATCTTTTTAAAGATGAAGTGGTTATTTTACGTTTGTGTAATATATTAGTTTACTAACCTGGAACATGAAATTTGCAAAAAACCTTTGTCGATGGTCGGATGTAAATACCCACTGTAACCCAATTAATCATATGTCTATGTCAACCAAGTTACTTGAATTCATTAAGATTAAGTTCCAATTGTGGCTACCCCCGCCCGACAAGTATATGTCTATCCTGTAAGGAAATCTATTAAAGGGTTATCTATCCTCATTTAAGATCGTGGGCTATTAAGTCTAAGGCTGAAACCTAAAATTCCTTCGTCAAGTTTATTTTAAGTTTACCAAATCAATCTTATTAGTAGCCAGTTAACAAGAAATATTAAGCTTAAGACTTAATAAGTAAACCTTTATATTACCCAAACTATAAAATAACCCCTTTATAAACCGGTGATATTGGAATTCATCACAACCCCAGATAACAGACTTAGTTACGACACATATCTAAGGCTAGTAAAAGCTTAAATAAAAAAAACATAAAGTAAATGCTAAAATTAAATAAAGTAAATGCTGGTAAGTAAATGTTGGAAAGTAAATGTTGGAAAGTAAATGCTGGAAATTAAAAATGTAAAAGTACAATAAAAGAAAATATTGGGGGTTAAATGACTCACTTTTATCACTACTATTTTAGATATGTCCCTTAATATAATATATTAACTTTGCATGATATTACCAACTATCCATATAGACGGTATCCTGATTAAGTCAAATTAATAATTAATTACCAACCGACCAACCAGGCGGTATCCTCATTAAGTCAGGTTAAAACCAATTTCAATAATTACCAACCGACCATAAGGCGGTATCCTCATTAAGTCAGGTTTTAAGTAGTTTATATATTATAATTAAAGGAGATTAATCTAAATATTAGTAATAAAAGCTTTACCTTTAACCCCAATAAGGGGGAGTTACCTCCTCAATACTGAAAAGTAAAGAAAGGAAAGTACTATTGCGTAAAATTAAATTGCAGAAAGTAAGGACTGAAAAGTAAAGAAAAGAAAGTGCAAATGCGAAAATGAATTACTGAAAGCTGTAAATAAACAAACAAGATACAATATTCTTAGTATTCTTAAGGAATTACATAGAAGAAAGTATCAATTGAATTCTGAAATGGAGTTGAATTTATAGGGGTCCATGGTCCTTGCGCGTCACGACGCGCCGTTGGTTGCTGCCACATGTCGCTGGCTTCACGGAGATGGTGACACGTGGCACGACTGAATGATTATCTCAATAATTATGCTAATGTGGCAACCACTGAATTATTATGCTGACGTCATTGATGATGTATGTGCTGATATGGTGCTGACATGGCGATGATGATTGTCGGCAGCATGTGATTATGACACGTGTCCGGTGCACGTTAGCATGATTTGCTGTGATGTTGACACGTGGCAGGGGCATTTTAGCAAGGTAAACTTCTCTGATTGTGACACGTGCCTGGCGCACGTTAGCAATACCCGGCGCAAGTTAGCCATCGCGATGCAGATCTGCGCGTCGCGATGTGCAAATGACAGTTTTGCCCTTTTTATCCATTTTTCACTGTTTTGGCCCTGATTTGATTCCAGAGAGTCCTGAAACTTTATTTATCTACAAATTAGCACAAAACACATCAAAATATTCATAAAACTCAATAAACTATACAAAATATTAAGTAAAATGAGTGGGAAATAGTGATCTATTTACCACTCATCACACCCCCAAACCTAACATTTTGCCAGTCCTCGAGCAAAATAACAAAATAAAATAACATAAACATCTTTAAAATAAAATTAAACTAAGCCATTTTCATAGGGATAACGGTTGCATTTAGCGTATGCAACAAGCCTTTAAACCCCTAGATGTCCCTAGTGGACGAGTTGTAGTCTCGTGAGGGTTTACAGTAACGATACCCACAAACGTCAATATTAAAACTAATGCACACAAAAGAAAAAAGACAAGAGAAAATAGAGTAAACAAGTTAGTGACTAAACAAGTGAAACTCCTTATCCAAGTTAATAGTTGTTGTTTTTTCTTTCTAAATTACCGAATAAGTAAATTCTCCGATTATTTTTACCATTCTTTCATATACACAACTAACAAGGTATTAATCAAGTCATTGTGCCCACAATATTCACAAGTGTAGTTGAAAAAAGAGTAATATTGTTGTCCTAAAGTTATATCAGAATTCACACATTTTTTAACAATGGAATATTTTTCTGATTTTTTTTTTATATATACAATATCATCCATCCATGTAACAAGCTTTGGGTCAGTGACTCCCAAACCAGTTGGCTTTAGGGTACTATGTGTTAAGATACCCCTACGGACTTAATTACTCGGATTTTTGATATAAATTTTTTTTGTAACATTTTTTATCCATGTAGCGAGCTTTGGGCCAGTGACTCCCAAACCAGTTGGCTTTAAGGCACTAGGTGTTAAGACACCCCTACAGACTTAATAACTTGGATCTCAGATGTTTTTTTTAATCCAATCGCTTTTTTAGATACTTCCTCCAATTAAAATAGAGCACTGAATATTACAAACTCGCCAATTACAACTCATGTCTGTATGTTATCATGTATGTTGATAATACCTGTCAACTGAGCATATGAAGAGCCATTTTAGTCAGTTTTATGGAGAATTCACAAATTAATTAATTCAAAAGGAAATAAATAAAAATTAACTTGTTCTAAAATAGGTTGAGATTGTTGGACAATTATGACCCATAGCGTCACTATTTGTACAGATCATGGTGTTGTTGTACAAATTAACTATGTGACAAAGTAGATTGCACTCTTATCATTTGTGATTAGATCACCAAGATATATAAATGAGAGGAGGTCATTATGATTTGTTCATTGATTGAGAATGATATGAGACAGTATCAGTCCACGAAGGATAAATCATTAAATATCCATAGTCAGAGTATTATCGAGATTGGACATCGATAAATACGTAAAAGACCAGTATTATTCTTGTGCGCATTGTGAGGGCATAACGGCATAGTTCTCATATATTTGGGTATATGATACTCATGCAAGTGTAATAGGAGGTTGTGTTTTACCGATGGTACTGGAAACAGTTTCGCTCTGGATAAACCCCCTCGGAATTTCATTGGTAGTATGACTATGTGTCTATGGAAGTCCGAAATCAGGGTAGGTGTATTTGGTCTTAACCTGAGACTTGCACCACTAATACTTGTGACAATCAATATACTTTGGTTTTGGTCGTCCAGGGCTTTAACTGATTTCTTTGTACGCCTCTTCTGGGTATATCGAGAATCGTAGTGTGTTGGGTGTGATGTCAAGACGGAAGTGTCACTCCAGTCATATGGAGATGATGGTCACGTAGCATACGGTACTAGTACTCTTAAGTACTGCAGTCATCGGGATAAAATGACAAGGTCAGGTTTATCCGATTATAGAGACTAGTTACCAGACATCCGACATGTGCTTCGTACGGGGCAGACACAATTACAGCCCCAGGCCTAGCACGTGATCATCCGATACTGGATTGACATACACAATACTACGTATACTACGCCTGATACAGATCTTATATTCCTGTAAGGATATTTCTGAAGAATTGGGTAGGCATGGCGCTTTGCTAGAAGCTAACCTTGTCTTGTAAATCGGTGCAAACGTAGTACTAGTTACTTACGTCTTCGGATAGTCCGACGACGAATTTACTGCCAACATATCGAGGATCTCATAGGTCGCTTCCCGAAGATTCACCGATGACGTATGACTCGCACTTTTAATTAATCTGGGATTAATTAGATGAGAAAGAAAATTAATTTGGGATTAATTGAGGAGATATTTTATCTGGGATAAAATATCAATTTAAAGAGAGATAATGATTAATTTGGAATTAATCGATAAATTAATATATTTGATATATTAATCGAAATTGGATTTCGACGCGGAATTAAAATTAGATTTTAATTCGGGCGAACGAGTTAATTTAGAATTAATTCGTTAGCGATGTGAATAGTGATTTCGCTAGGTGTAATCATTTAATTACGTCGCAACGGAAAATTCGTTAATTTGGAATTAGCGAACCCGAGCCCGGGATTGTTTGCGAGCGCATTCGCATTTCGAATGCGAGTGCGGCACGCAAGTCAAATCAAGCGTCAAATCGCTAGTCACATCAAGAGTAAAATCACATGTCACTTTAAGTGATGTGACACTTGATTGATTGATGTGATTGAGTGAGTTGTTTGGGTTGTGTATGAGTGTGGAACACTCAAGGTTGTTGGATTTCATTAGTTTGACTTTTGAAAGCAAAAAGTGTATATGATTTTGATAAAAATCAATTACCAATTTTAAGACAACAACCTAATACAAAAAAAATACACAACTCTCTCTCTCACAAACTCATCTCTCTCTCACGCCCATAAGGGCCATCTTTCTTCTGGTTTGGCAGTGAACTGCCGAGAGCCAAGGAGGAGATAGGGAAGCAAAGTGTTTGATTTTTGTGGCAAAAATCAAGAGAGCTAGCACTCCGAGAGACATGCGAAGGTGATAGGGAAGTCCACCCATGAGCTTGGAATCGTTTGACGAAGCTTGGAGCTTGATGGAGCTCACCCAAAGTCGAACCCATGGAGGCCAAAAACAGCCACTGCCGTGACCAGTCCAGTGAGCAGAAATTAATTTTTGTTGCCTCGCGCGTCGCTCAACCGATCGATGTGAGTATTCCGTAACTCCCTCGTTGTATTCGCATTTGTTTCATGCTTGTTTAATGATCTTGGGATGCTTAGAGAACTCCAACAATGGTATCTATGAGCAAGGTTGAGCATGAAAATATTTTAGGGCTAAAATTGGGTAAAATGAATTTGAGCATGAATTAATGAAATTGGATGAATTGGTATGCTTAAATATGTTTTTATTGATGATTGATTGGATCAATTGAATGAAAAATTATTTGGAACATTTTTCCCCAAATTCTTTGGCTTGGCCGAATTGGACAAGAACCCTAATTGTCTTGGATTTTGATTTTTTGATTCATTGGATGTGTTGGAAATCAATTGGGAATGATGATTTAATGTTGATTCAAGATTCAATTGGATTGGATTTGCAATTTGACATAAATTCCCATTTGGCCGAGACTTAATAGGCATGAAATTGGGTTTGATTTTTGATGAAATGTGTTGGACATGTTTTGTTGTTGATGAGCATGATTAATTAGGCTAATTGATATTTTAGAAATGTTAATTGGGTAATTAATTATGTAATGCACTTTGTTTAATTAAATTATGAAATTGGATTTTTATGGTTTAATTAAATTGGGCTTAAAATTGGATTTGGGCTTGTTGTGTTGTAATTGGGCTTATTGGACTTGGTTGTACTAAGTTGGGTTTAGGCTAAATTGGTTGGATCCAATTGGGCCCAAAACCGCATCCATAAAGTCCAAATGCGACTAATGGACCTTTAAAGTTTAATTGGATCTAATGGGCCAAAATTAATTTCTGGGCTTATGGGGTAACTCCTAGATTGGACTTTGGTTATTGGGTTTGACCCGAGTTGACCAAAAGTCCACGCCTTAAAGAAATTAATTAAAAGCCCATTGAACTTTAATTAAATTAATATTGGATATTAATCGGGCTTTGAGACTCGTAACGATTAAATTTGGAATTTAAGTCGTAAATATTTATTAATAAAGTGTAATATTTAATTTGGAATTAAATGCGAATTAGTATTAAATACAAATTGAATTGGATTTAATTATTTAGTTTAATTTAATTCAAGAATTCGTACTTTGAGTACTTATTCGCAAAACGAGTTTGACTCGAGCAAAATCAAATCGTTGTTTGAACATTGGATGATCACTAATTATCAGATTAATTAATATGATTAGATTGATTGATAACATGCTTGTGTGAATACATGGTTGCGATGCATGAATAATGTATATCGGATGGATATTAGATGGGTGGGGCAATTTTAGAAATTGTTGTAATAAATTTGGAATTTATTAATTGGACCTGCGTGTCCAGCCTTATCACCTCCTTATTCTTTGTATTCTCTTCTCACATATTCCCCTCAATGTAAATGAGGTTTCTTTAGAATTGTAGTGTAACGGGTAGGAGTAATACTTGTGCTAGCGGGAGAGAGAAAGGGAGAGATTTGATCTAGGATCAATGTGTAAAGTATCCATCCGCATATCATTATTATTTTATTATACGCGCTTTATTATGTATTTAGAATGCATGTTTAAGGGTGTATGATGATGAGACCTTAACAAAGATAATAAATTGGATGCCAATTTACACGCGAAAAACCCTCGCAAAATATTAAGCGTTTTTCCTTCCATTGAGTGATTCTTACTCAAGATCCAAGACTAGCATTGGTTTGTTGGCCAAAGTCATGACCTTTGTCCGTCGAGGATGTGTTTGAATCACGAAGGCTTTGTTCCATATTGGTGTCTTGTCCAAGTTGTGGTTTGTTGGCCAAAGTCAAGACCACTTCTTGTCCATCGACATTGATTACGAAGCTTTCCATGGTTAATGGGTCACGCTTAACTGGGATCACTAAGTTTGTTGTGCCAAAGCCAAGGCTTAGTTGATTCAGAGGAAAAAGGTTAGGCAATATATTGGATATATTGGCATATATAAGATATATGTTTCGGACTTGGATGTCCCCCTACTGGATCTAGGAATTGGATGGGATCCAATTGATCTTAGAGATCTACCTAGTTAATTATCATACAATTTGTTGGCCAAAGTCAAGATTGTGTGATATTTAACGGGATCCTAGCCCGCTAGGAAACACTGTTTCCCGAGTACTCGACAGAGGGTTAGAGGCTCGCCGAAAAATAGTGGGAGGCAAGAATTGAATTTGCAATATTCGTTTAATTACTTGCCATACGCGCTCAAACAAATATCATTCGTCAAATAAATTAAATGTTAGTTGGACTAATATTTAAATTGTTGTTTTAACAAACAGTTGGACTGTATTCAAATAATTCATTTATAGTTGGTTATATAATTGGATTATAATAATCAATATATTGATTAATTAATTATAGTTGATTAAATAGTTGGACTATAATAATCATTATAATAAATAGTACCGAAATCGTTGATTAAATAGTTGGACTATTAAAATCAAAATAAAATTGAAAGATTGACGTTTAATACATAATCCTAGGGAAAATGTATTTAAATGGTTTAATTTCAAATTGGGAATAAATTTCAGGATGGTCCTGGAAAATAATAAGTTACTTTATTTGATAAAATAACATATTATGCCTAAGCTCGGAGTTAAGCAAATAGTAGAGCATAATCTTTGGAAGATTTATGTAATGATAACTTTAGTGCTTAATCCATTAAGCTTGTCGCAGTAGACTCTTTAATTTCTTTATCAGAACTAAGGGTTAGATCCTTAAAGTATGATAATGAAATTGAAGGATATTCATAAATCTATACTTAGATTTTAGAAGTACTAAAATTGCAATAATAACTCTTGGAGAGTTAATGACTATTCTCAAGGAGACAAAGTCAGAAGTTTACAATAAGGCAAGTAGCGCAAGGCGCACCTTACTTCGATATTCTAGAAGACCAAGGCTTGGCCGAAGGCTTCTGGAATGTGAAAAGGGCAAAGGCAAAATCATTATAATCTTCTAGGAAGATAAAGGACATATCCTAAAATGTCTGCCTAAATGTGGCAAACAGGATCGCGGAAGCGTGACTGCCGTTTGGACAAAGCAGACATGAAGGAATTGAAGACGAGTAAGGCTCTGACTTCAAATATGTTTGTCATAAATATGTTCATTACTGGTATTAAAATTGGATTTTAAATACTTAGTGTGGTACATAAATATGTATTGATGTTCAGAATCTGCTATACGCAGGATATGACCTTCAATTGAGATTTATCTGTGAATTGGAAACGGGACGAAAGTCGTTGTTTTAACCGTAGATACCTAAGTTTAGGAACTACCCTCAGGTGTGTACCTAAATTTGGAAACTGTTATAATGTAACTAGTTTGACTACTCCATATCAGTGTTTAACCCACTGTGGGTTTACCTTTATATTCTAGAACACTAAAGTGTTTTATTATATAAAGATGATATTGAGATAAACACATTAGATGTGAATAACAGAATTTATATTTTGAATATAAATAAATCTCAAATATATAACATGACATACAAATAGCTCAAACTGATTTGATCAGAAGAAACTTGTTGTGGCATTGTTGTCTGTGACACAATTAAACAAGAGTCGTATATCCACACTTTTGAAGAGTGGGTACCAGGACATATTTGATCCTATTCAAATAAAGTCTACGAATCTAGTTCATTGGCCAAAGTGCCTAAAACACTATTTACTTGGTAAAAGTGAAAATGCCACCGATCTGTTAGCCCTAGTTCATAGTGAAGCAAGTGGGCCCATGTCTAGCTAGGCTAGAGATGGATATGAATATTTCGTGACCTTTACGGATGTGGCATCGCGTTATGGTTATGTGTTTCTTTTGAAAAACACAAATCAGAAACTTTTATAGTTTCGACACGAAATAGACAAACAAATCGGCTAAAATATTAAACCATCACGGTTAGACTATGATGAAAATACTTAGGCAATAAGTTTCTCAAATACTTGAAAGGTATAGTACTCTTTCAATGAGGACTCCTCCCGAAACACGTCAATTTGACGGTGTGTCCAAAATGAGTAACCGGATTTTGTTGGACATGATAAGGTTAATCATGAGTCGCTCTGAGCTACCATTTCCTTCAACGAATAAGCATTAACAGTGCATAACTTATTTAGAATAAGGTTCCATAAAAATCTATTTAACAGATTTCATATTAGATATGAACAGGAAAGAAACCAGGTTTCTCATTCCTGGATATTTGGGATGCTAGGCATAAGTTTGGATGATACCAAACTAAAACCCAAATTGGATAAGTGCCAATTGTAGGTTATCCTGGGGATACCAAAGTATAGTATTTATACAACTCACTAGAGAACAATGTAATTGTTGCTCACCATGCGGTTTTCCTAAGAGGAATACCGATATGCAGTGGTAAGTAGGAGGATAGTAAAACTCGATGAAAATCAGAGTGATATTGTTCCAGGCACCAATCCTTAATGGAACACAAATAGTTCATCAAGGATGAAACTATACCATTAATCTTCGAATACACAAGAACCGCGTAAGTTGGAGAGAGTCAGAAAACAACCTGGGGTATGGGTTTCTGATCTCACCTTATAAAGATGTTAATCTTTTGAGGAATACCAACTGACTACGTATGAGGAAGTGATACAAGGTATCGACTCCCTATTATGACAAAGTGTCATGAGTCCAAAATGGATTCCATGTATATCAACTTAGTTTGGATACTAGTTGATGTACCGCAAGGCATTGTGCCTGCTGGTACTATATAAGTCTTCAAGGAAGACATACATTGATGGCAACATACCAACGTATAAAGCTAGGCTTTTAGCGGAAATGTATCGTTATCAACATTGTGTTGATTACAATGATTCAACCTTTTACCTGTTGCCACGGTAAATCTATTTGGATAATGCTTGCTAATGCTACATGTTTCATTTATGAAATATGTCAGCTGAACGGGAAAATCGCTTTCCTGAAAATGAAACCTTTTTAGGATGTTTACAACATCATGTCGGTTTTGTCGTACCAAAACTAGCAAACAAGGTTTGCAGGTTATTCGATCCATGTTTGGATTGAAGCAAGCATTAGGTTCTTGGAATTATCGTTTTGATGCAATCATAATAGTTTATGATTTAATTCAAAACGAAATGATTCTTGTGTATATAAGGAGGTTAGTGGGAGCGCACTGACAATAAATGTCCTATAAATAATGATGACATATTATTTCTTGGAAATGATATTCCCATAATATTATCGGTGAAAGCTTGGCTTTCATGAAACTCTCCGAGAAATCGTACATTGAAAAATGTACGCCACCTGGTGTCTCGTACGCTTTGAGCATATGGATTCACAAACAGTCCAATCCAAGTGATAGTCACTGGATTGATATTAAGAACATCCATTAGTATCTTAGAGATCTTAGGATGCTGTCTTAATCTATGGATATAGAGAACTTGAAGTGACTGGGATCACTGTAGCAAGTTTTTTAAACCGATATAAATGACTACAAGTCGTAAACGGTACTATACAGTTTGAATAACGGAACAGTGAGCTGGAAATCTTCCAAGCAAGATACTGTTACCGAATAAACAACAAATGCGGGTTATTGCTGCAACTGAGGCAGCAATAGAAGCCATTTGGGTCGATAATAAATCTAATTAGATTAGATATAGTTCTGTTAGCAGCTAAGCTAGGCTTCAGCACATGCTAAAGAATTAACGGTCTTATCAACGATCCAGATATATACTTCGATATTCATCTGATTCGTTCGGATCATACATCGTGATGATGTAATGATCGAATAAATTGCATCAGATGATAATCATGCAAATCTGCTGACGAAAGCCTTTTCTCAGCATTTTGAGCCAACCGTACATAGTTCGGGTGTTAGACACTCGAGTGACTGGCTATAGGCCAAGTGGGAGATTGTTGGACAATTATGACCCATAACGTCACTATTTGTACAGATCATGGTGTTGTTGTACAAATTAACTATGTGACAAAGAAGATTACACTCTTATCATTTGTGATTAGATCACAAAGATATATAAATGATATGAGGTCCTTATGATTTGTTCCTGGATTGAGAATTATATGAGACAGTATCAGTCCACGAAGGATAAATCATTAAATATCCCTAGTCAGAGTATTATCGAGATTGGACATCGATAAATACGTAAAAGACCAGTATTACCCTTGTGCGCGTTGTGAGGGCATAACGACATAGTTCTCATATTTTTGGGTATAGGATACTCATGCAAGTGTAATAGGAGGTTGTGTTTTACCGATGGTACGGGAAACAGCTTCGCTCTGGATAGAACCCCTCAGAATTCCATTGGTAGTATGACTATATGTCTATGGAAGTCCAAAATCAGGGTAGGTGTATTTGGTCTTAACCTGAGACTTGCACCACTAATACTTGTGACAATCAATATACTTTGGTTTTGGTCGTCCAGGGCTATAACCGGTTTATGTGTACGCCTCTTCTGGGTATATCGAGAATCGTAGTGTGTTGGGTGTGATGTCAAGACGGAAGTGTCACTCCAGTCATATAGAGATGATGGTCACGTAGGATACGGTACTAGTACTCTTAAGTACTGCAGTCATCGGGATAAAATGACAAGGTCAGGTTTATCCGATTATAGAGACTAGTTACCAGACATCTGACATGTGCTTCGTATGAGGCAGACACAATTACAACCCCAGACCTAGCACGTGATCATCCGATACTGGATCGACATACACAATACTACGTATACTACGCTTGATACATATTTTAATTCATGTAAGGATATTTCTGAAGAATTGGGTAGGCATGGTGCTTTGCTAGAAGCTAACCTTGTCTTGTAAATCGGTGCAAACGTAGTATTAGGTACTTACGTGTTCGGATAGTCCGACGACCGAATTTATTGCCAACATATCCGGGGATCTCATGGGTCGCTTCCCGAAGATTCACCGATCACGTATGACTCGCACTTTTAATTAATCTGGGATTAATAAGATGAGAGAGAAAATTAATTTGGGATTAATTGATGAGATATTTTATCTTGGATAAAATATCAATTTAAAGAGAGATAACGATTAATTTGGAATTAATCGATAAATTAATATATTTGATATATTAATCGAAATTGGATTTCGACGCGGAATTAAAATTAGATTTTAATTCGGGCGAACGAGTTAATTTAGAATTAATTCGTTAGCGATGTGAATTCGTTAATTTGGAATTATCGAACCCGAGCCCGAGATTGTTTGCGAGCGCATTCGCATTTCGAATGCGAGTGCGGCACGCAAGTCAAATCAAACGTCAAATCACATGTCACTTTGAGTGATGTGACACTTGATTGATTGATGTGATTGAGTGAGTTGTTTGGTTGGTCTATGAGTGTGGAACACTCAAGGTTCTTGGATTTCATTAGTTTGACTTTTGAAAGCAAAAAGTGTATATGATTTTGATAAAAATCAATTACCAATTTTAAGACAACAACCTAATACAAAAAAAATACAAAACTCTCTCTCTCACAAACTCATCTCTCTCTCACGCCCATAAGGGCCATCTTTCTTCTGGTTTGGCAGTGAACTGCCGAGAGCCAAGGAGGAGATAGGGAAGCAAAGTGTTTGATTTTTGTGGCAAAAATCAAGAGAGCTAGCACTCCGAGAGACATGCGAAGGTGATAGGGAAGTCCACCCATGAGCTTGGAATCGTTTGACGAAGCTTGGAGCTTGATGGAGCTCACCCAAAGTCGAATCCATGGAGGCCAAAAACAGCCACTGCCGTGAGCAGTCTAGTGAGCATTAATCAATTTTTGTTGCCTCGCGCGTCGCTCAACCGATCGATGTGAGTATTCTGCAACTCCCTCGTTGTATTCGCACTTGTTTCATGCTTGTTTAATGATCTTGGGATGCTTAGAGAACTCCAACAGAGATACCTCTCAGGAATGGAAATTCCTTACACAACTATCTTACCAATTTCACCTGATTAATCAATTAAAAAACACAAAATATTTTTTTTTTAATTTTTGTAAAATTTTTTGAAATTTTTTGACTAAAAATAACGCAATAAAAATAAGATACTAGTAAACTATTCCCCTCCCCCAAACCTAAATGAGACATTGTCCCCAATGTCTTAAAAAGTAGAAGAGTTTAGAAATAGTACCTGGTTAGCTGAAATTCTACATCTAAATGAAGAATTAAAGGTTAAGATCCAGATTTATCCGACGCTTCTTACCACGATCATTATCAGACCAGATTATCTTGGAAAGGATATGGTCAATTTGTGGTTCAAAGGCTAAAAGTTGGACAATTAAATCTTGGGCAGTTCTGGCAGTGAAGATGAATTCTTTTACAGGTTTTGATACGAATCAATTTCTCCGGGCATCATCAAGAAACACACAAAGAAAATCATAAAATCCATCATCATTAAACAATCCAATCGGTTTCTGGTGTATGTTCAAGTTCGCCCAAGATAGTACTGTAAAAATTTCCTCCATCGTGCCCAAGCCACATGGCAAAGCAATAAAAGCATCAGCACGGTTAATCATTTATACCAGTCGTTCAGACATATTTTGCACGATCGGTTCCTCTCTGTTTGATGGTCCTATAAGATTCACTTCCGCCAAAGGTTTTGGGATGATTCCCAGAACTTGACTGCCTCCTTCCTGTACAGCCCTTGAAACGATCCCCATTAGTCCAAGATTTACACCGCCATATACTAAGTGCATATTCCTTTCAGTAATGACTCTACCCAATTCATGTGCTGCTCCAATGTATTCTGGCTTAGAACCAACACTAGTACCGCAAAATACACAGATGTTTACAACTCGTCTTCTTTAAGTAGCTTCCATTTTTATTTATCAACTTTGGATGTCTTCAAGAGTGCAATTATGAGTTGAATTTATAGAACCTGAAAATGGGTGAATAATAATAGCACTAGTACCTATCTAATGACAATTATTAGCTAAAAAGCAAAATAGATCGTGAAAATTCAAAAAGTCTGGATCCTATTGGAGAAAATAAAAGAAAATGACAAAACAAATCACAATTATTAGGAAAAGACAAAGAGATGATAATATTTACAAGAAGTAACAGCTTGAATGACGTCTATGCATCAGGGACAAGCTTCCCATCTAATTTTCTTATAAATTGGCAAACATGGTCTTTTAGAGTCGGATTCCTGAGACTTAACTGTTGTCTTTCTTTTCGAAATTGTGTATATAACATGTGAATTGCACGATGCACATATCTACTGGAATACGTCTCAAGAGTCTTAGATATGTCATCTAAAGATTCCTTACTCAATCCATCCCTAATGAATTTAATTTTATCTTCACGGTTATCAGACACCATTCCTAAAGAACGACAACGAGTATTACATGTCATACGAGCACTTTTATAGCAAACACCCATTCTTTTAGCTCTTCTTTTTTTAGCATAGGTGTTTCTTCCTAAATCAAGCAGATATGAAACAAAAGAGTCAGAAGACTCACTGCCAATCGGACCCGTGATTCAATAATCCAACGAATGTCATTAGGAATACCTTTGATCATCAGTAGTCTCATTCGTTCCATGCGAGCTTTGTAGACTTTCATCAGAGAGTTTTGAGGGAGAGAAGGAATTTGCTTGTGAAGATTTGCGATAACGTCTTCCATCATGAAATGTGACTTTACCTACACAAATTAAACACACACAAATAAAACACACCAAATCTAAATATATACACAAATTGCATGGGTTGCCTCCCAGCTAGCGCTAAGTTTAAAGTCATCAGCTAGATATGACTGCCCGAACGTTAGGCTGGATCTGAAAGTGTGACACTTTCTTTTTGCCGCTCAAATGATTCTCCCTAGTAGTGCTTGACACGCTGACTGATAACATTGAATGTTTCGTTGGTGTTGGGATCAAGTAACTCAACAGCTCCATATGGTAAGACTTGAGTAATCACAAATGGACCTGACCACCTTGATTTCAACTTTCCAGGGAAAAGTTTCAACCTTGAATTGTATAACACCTGCTACCTTGGTTCCAATTGTCTGCGCACTATTTTTCGATCATGCCATTTCTTGGTCTTTTCTTTGTATAATCTGGCATTCTCATAAGCCTGTAGGTGAAATTCCTCCAATTCGTTGAGTTGGTGGAGTTTATTTTCTCATGCTGCTTGTGGATCAAGATTTAACTTCTTAAGTGCCCAGTACGCCTTGTGTTCAAGTTCCACTGGCAGATGGCAAGCTTTCCCAAACACCATTCGATATGGGGACATATTGATGGGTGTCTTGTAAGCTGTCTGGTAGGCCCATATTGAGTCATCTAGTTTTGTAGACCAATCCCTCCTTGTTGATCCAACGGTTCTTTCCAAGATTCTTTTGATCTCCCTATTTGAAACTTCAACCTGTCCATTTGACTGTGGATGGTAGTCAGTGGCAACTTTATGAGTAACTCCATATTTGGATATGAGTGCATTGAAGTATTTGTTGCAGAAATGTGTGCCACCATCACTGATAATCGCCCAAGTTGTTTTGAAGCGAGTGAAAATATTCTTTTTAATGAATTTAATCACCACTTTTGAATCATTTGATGGTAGTGCAATTGCTTCAACCTATTTGAAGACGTAGTCTACTGCAACTAGTATGTACAGGTTTCCGAATGATGAAACAAAGGGTCCCAAAAAATCAATACCTCATACATCAAATATCTCAACTTCCAGAATATTTTGCAAAGGTCCTTCATTTCTCCTCGATATATTTCTAGTTCTCTGGCACCTGTCACATTGAAGAGCAAATAGATAAGCATCTTTAAAAATAGTGGGCAAGAACAAACCTGATTGAAGGACTTTGGCTGCAATTTTATTCCCGCTGAAGTATCCACCGTATGGTGATGAATGACAATGCTACAAGACACTATTGACCTCCTCCTGTGGAACACAACGTCTTAGTAATTAATCAGCACAGCATTTGAACAAGTACAACTCATCCCAGATATAATGCTTGACTTCTTTGAAGAATTTCTTCCGCTGCTGAGTTATCCATTCCAACGGCCATTTTCACGATACTATATAGTTGACATAGTCAGCATACCAAGGGACATCGTGTTGTTTCATGGCAAATAATTGTTCATCTGGAAATGTTTCTTTGATTGTCAGTTCTTTGCCAACTGTTTCTCCATTCTCGAGCCTCGATAAGTGATCTGCCACTTGGTTTTCTGTTTCTTTCCTATATCAAATATCCACGTCAAACTCTTGTAATAGAAGTATCCAACGGATCAATCTGGGTTTGGAATCTTTCTTTGTGATCAGGTATTTGATTGCTGAATGATCTGCGTAGACCACCACTTTGGGACCCAGCAGATAAGAGCGGAATTTATCAAAAGCGAACACAACTGTGAGAAACTCCTTTTCAGTGGTTATATAGTTGAGTTGAGCTTCATTCAGAGTTCTACTGGAGTAGTAAATGGTGTGGAAAATTTTTCTTTGCGTTGTCCCAAAACTGCACCTACAGCAAAATCACTAGCATCGCACATCACCTAAATGGAAGGGTCCAATCTGGTGCTACTATGATGGGGGCAGAGACTAGCTTCTGTTTTAGGATCTCAAAAGCTTCGTGGCATTCTTTGGTGAAGTTGAAAGGCACATCTTTCTCCAGAAGATTGCACAGAGGTTTAGCAATCTTGGAGAAGTCTTTGATAAATCTTTTGTAAAAGCCAGCATGTCCGAGAAAACTCCGAATCCCTTTAACAGTTGTTGGTGGAGGTAGTTTTTCAATTGTTTCAATCTTTGCTTTGTCTACCTCGATTCCCTTTTGTGAGATTCGATGTCCCAGAACGATGCCTTCCTGCACCATGAAGTGGCATTTCTCCCAATTGAGTACCAGATTGGTATCTTCGCATCTTTGTAATACTTGTTCCAAATTTTGCAAGCAGTGGTCGAACGAATCTCCAAACACAGAGAAATCATCCATGAAAACCTCCATACTTTGTTCCAGCATATCTGAGAAGATGGCCATCATGCAACGTTGAAATGTGGCAAGAGCATTACATAGTCCAAATAGTATTATGTGGAAAGCAAAAGTATCATACGGACATGTAAATATGGTTTTCTCCTGATCTTCTGGGCTATGGTGTTGGACAGTTATGGCCCATAGCATCACTATTTGTACAAATCATGGTGTTGTTGTACAAATTAACTATGTGACAAAGGAAGTTGCTCTTTTATCATTTGTAATTAGATTACCAAGATGTATAAATGATAGAAGGTCCATATGATTAGTTCCGAATTGAGATGATATGAGACAGTATCAATCCATAAAGGTTTAATCATTAAATATCCCTAGTCGTAGTATTATCGAGATTGGACATCGATAATGCGGAATAGACTAGTATTACACTTGTGCGCGTTGTGAGAGCATAACGGCATAGTTCTCATATATTTGGGTATAGGATACTCATGAAAGTGTAATATGAGGTTATGTTTACCGATGGTACAAGAACAGCTTCGCTCTGGATAGACCCCTCGGAATTCCATTGGTAGTATGACTATGTGTCTATGGAAGTCCGAATCAGGGTAGGTGTATTTGGTGTTAACCTGAGACTGGCACCGCTAATACTTGCGACAATCAATATACATTGGTTTTGGTCGTCTAGGGCTTTAACAGGTTCTGTGTACGCCTCTTCTGGGTATATTGAGAATCGTAGTGTATTGGGTGTGATGTCGAGATGGAAGTATCACTCTAGTTATAGTGGAGATGATGATCACGTAGGATACGAAACTGGTTCTCTTATGTACTGCAGTCATCGGGATAATATGACTAGGTCATGATTATCCGATTATAGAGACTAGTTACCAGAGATCTGATATGTGCTTCGTACGGGGCAGACACAATTCCAGCCCCAGGCCTTGCACGTGACATCCGATACTGGATCGAAATACGCAATACTACGTATACTACGCCTGATATAGATCACATATTCCATTAAGAATATTTATGGAGAATTGGGTAGGCATGATGTTTTGCTAGAAGCCAAACATGTCTTGTAAATCGGTAAAAACATAGTACTAGGTACGTACGTGTTCGGATAGTCCGACGACCGTATTTATTGCCAACATATCCGGGGATCTCATGGGTCGCTTCCCGAAGATTCACCGATGACGTATGACTCGCACTTTATTAATCTGAGATTAATTTTATGAGAGAGAAAATTAATCTGGGATTAATTACGGAGATATTTTATCTGGGATAAAATATTAATTAAAGAGAGAGAACGATTAATTTGGAATTAATCGATAAAATAATATATTTGATATATTATACGAAATTGGATTTCGACGCGGGATTAAAATTAGATTTTAATTCGGGCGAACGAGTTAATTTAGAATTAATTCGTTAGCGATGTGAATAGTAATTTTACTAGGCATAATTATTTAATTACGTCGCAACGGAAAATTCGTTAATTTGGAATTAGGGAACACGAGCCCGATAGTGTTTACGGGCGCACTCGTATTGTGAATTAAAGTGCGGCCCACAAGTCACATCAAGCGTCAAATCATTAGTCACTTTGATTGATGTGATGTCTAGTCACTTTAAGTGATTTGACAACTTGTCATGAGTGATTGATGGTGGTGGTTGGATGAATTAAAAGCCATTTACCATTTATTTGATTTTTGGTTTTTGACTTTTGTTTTAGTGTATTAGATACACAATCCTCACAACCTAACAAAACAACTCACTCTCTCCTCTCTTCTCTCTCACGCCCAAAGGGCAAATTTCTTCTTCCTTTTTCTGGTTTTGCCGTGAGCAAGGAGAAACAAGATGGTGATTTTTGTGGCAAAAATCACCAAGAGCTAGCACTCAAAAGAAGACATACCAAGGTGATAGGGAATCTTTTTCATGAGCATGGAATTACCAAACAAAGCTTGGAGCTTTAAGGAACACCATGGCCGAATTTGGAGGACACAAAACAGCCCATTGTCGTGAGCCACCTTGGAGGAAAGCTTGAAGTTTTTGTGTTCATCGCATCGCTCAACCGATCATTGTAAGTATTCTGCAACTTCTTTGAGTATTCGCACATGTGTTTCATTGCTTGATTTGATCCTTGGGACCTAATAGAATCCCAACAATGGTATCAGAGCCATTTTGAGCATGAAATTTTATTAGGGCAAAATTTGGGTAAATTGAATTTGAGCATGTTTGAGTGAAATTACTTGTTTGAGCATGCTTGTAAATGAATGACTTGGAGTTATTTGTGATCAATTTTGTGAAAATTGGATTGGATTATTTTTCCCCAAAATGTGAGGCTTGGCCGAGACATATACATGCCCTAAAGTCATGGTATTTTTTTTTTGATTTTGATCATTGGATGAGTTGAAATCATTCAGGTAATGTTGATTTAGAATTTAATTGGATTAAAACTGAATCGGACAAAGAAATCCCCATATTTCTGTGACTACTATGCATGGAAAATGATGTGATTTTTGTATTCAAATGTGTTGGACATATGTTGATGATAATGAGCATAATTAATTATGTAAATTGATGTTTTGGAAATGTTAATTTGGGTAATTAATTATGGCAATACACTTTAGTTAATTTAATTATGAAATTTGGAATTTTGAAATTAAATTAATTGGGCTTAAATTTGGAATTGGGCTTGAAAGTTGTAATTGGGCTTAATGGGCTTGGTTGTACCAAGATTGGTTTAGGCTAAATTGGTTGGATCCAATTGGGCCCAAAACCATATCCATAAAATCCAATTATGACTTAATGGACCTTTAACATTAATTGGGCCTAATGGGCCTAAATTGGTTTCTTGGCAAATAAGGGTGATTCCTTAAATGGGCTTTGGTATTTGGGTTTGACCCATATTGACCAAAAGTCCATGCCTTAAGAAATTAATTAAAAGCCCATTGGAATTTAAATTAAATTAACATTGGATGTTAATCGAGCTTTGAGACCCGTAACGATTAGATTTGGAATCTAAATCGTAAAGGTTCATTAATAAAGTGTAAATATTTAATTTGGAATTAAATATAGAATTAGTATTAAATACAAATTAAATTGGATTTAATGTTGTAGTTTAATTTAATTCAAGAATTCGTACTTTGAGTACTTATTCACAAAACGAGTCAGACTCGCGCAAAATCAAATCATTGTTTGAACATTGGATGATCATTAATATTCAGATTAATTAATTGGATTAGATTGATTGATAACATGTTTGTGTGAATACATGGTTGCGATGTATGAATAATGTATATCGGATGGATATTAGACGGGTGGGGCAATTTTGGAAATTGTTGTAATAAATTTAGAATTTATTAATTGGACCTGCGTGTCCAGCCTATTACCTCTAGACTCTGTGTATTTCTCTTCTCACCTAGTCCCCTCAATGTAAATGAGGTTTCTTTAGAAGTGTTATGTAATTGGGTAGAAGTAATACTTGTGCTAGCGGGAGAGAGGAAATGGAGAGATTTGTTCTAGGAACAATGTGTTTAAATATCCATCCGCATATCATTATTATATTTATTTATCTGCGCCTTATTATGTGTTTAGAATGCATGTTTAAGGGTGTATGATGATAAGACCTTAACAAAGATAATTAATTGGTTGCCAATTACACGCGAAAAAACCCTCAACATCATATTAAGCGTTTTTCCTTCTATTGAGTGATTCTTACTCAAGATCCAAGACTGGCACTGGTTTGTTGGCCAAAGTCAAGACCTTTGTCCGTCGCGGATGTGTTTGAATCATGAAAGCTTTGTTCCATATCGGTGTCTTGTCCAAGTTGTGATTTGTTGGCCAAAGTCAAGATCAATTCTTGTCCATTGACATTGATTATGAAGCTTTCCAAGGTCAATGGGTTCCGCTTAACTGGGATCACTAAGTTTGTTGTGCCAAAGCCAAGGCTTAGTTGATTCAGAGGAAAAAGGTTCGGGAATATATTGGATATATTGGCATATATAAGATATATGTTTCAGACTTGGATGTCCACCTACTGGATCTAGGAATTGGATGGGATCCAATTGATCTTAGAGATCTACCTAGTTAATTATCATTCAATTTGTTGGCCAAAGTCAAGATTGTGTGTTATTGAACGAGATCCTAGCCCACTAAGAAATAAGGTTTCCCGAGTACTCAACAGAGGGTTAGAGGCTCACCGAAAAATTATTTAATTACGTCGCAACGGAAAATTGGTTAATTTGGAATTAGCCAACCCGAGCCCGATAATGTTTGCGGGCGCACTCGCATTACGAATTAAAGTGCGGCCCACAAGTCACATCAAGCGTCAAATCATTAGTCACTTTGATTGATGTGATGTCTAGTCGCTTTGAGTGATTTGACAACTTGTCATGAGTGATTGATGGTGGTGGTTGGATGAATTAAAAGCCATTTACCATTTATTTGATTTTTTGTGTTTGACTTTTGTTTTAGTGTATTAGATACACAATCCTCACAACCTAACAAAACAACTCACTCTCTCCTCTCTTCTCTCTCACGCCCAATGGGCAAATTTCTTCTTCATTTTTCTGGTTTTGCCGTGAGCAAGGAGAAGCAAGATGGTGATTTTTGTGGAAAAAATCACCAAGAGCTAGCACTCAAAAGAGGGCATACCAAGGTGATAGGGAATCTTTTTCATGAGCATGGAATTACCAAACAAAGCTTGGAGCTTCAAGGAACACCATGGCCGAATTTGGAGGACACAAAACAGCCCATTGCCGTGAGTCACCTTGGAGGAAAGCTTGAAGTTTTTGTGTTCATCGCATCGCTCAACCGATCATTGTAAGTATTCCACAACTTCTTTGAGTATTCACACATGTGTTTCATTGCTTGATTTGATCCTTGGGCCCTAATAGAATCCCAACATATGGAAATCTTATTATACCCCGAATATCCATCTAGAAAGCAATAGAATTCATGTCTCGCCAATCTGTCTAGCATCTGGTCAATGAATGGCAGCGGAAAATGATTTTTCCTTGTTGCTTTGTTCAGCTTCTGGTAGTCCATGCATACTCTCCATCCAGTAACCGTTCTTGTTGGAATCAGCTCGTTCTTTTCATTTGTGACTATAGTGATTCCTTATTTCTTTGGTACACATTGCATAGGACTCACCCAGGTGCTGTCAGAGATGGGGTAGATGATGCCGGCATCCAACTGTTTGATAATTTCTTTCTTCACGACCTCCTTCATGATTGGAAGTCTCCATTGATGCTCCACTGTGGGTTTGTACTCGTCGTTCATCAGAATATTGTGCATGTAAAATGATGGACTAATGCCTCGAATGTCTACTATAGTCCAGCCAATGGCTTTCTTGTGTTCTTGTAACACTCTCAGCAACTTTTCTTTCTGCTCCAATGTTAGCGAAAAGAAATAATCACAGGTAATTCATAAGAATTTCCTAAGAATGTGTACCTGAGATGGCTCGAAAGTAGCTTTAGCTCCAACTATGGTGGTTCTTCAATCGAAGGCTTGATTCGCTCATTCTTTGGTAATTCCCGACTTTCCACATGTGGTGTCATTTTGAAGCAGAATGGCTTGTCAATGTAGTTGATACATTCCAGAATTTCTTCATTTAGCTCGCTGTCAGTCATGTTGGTGATGAAAGCTTCAAGTTTATCTGTCAGAAGTGGTATTGCATCAGTATCATGGATGATACTATCCACAACATCAATTCTGAAACATTTCTCCTCCTTTTCATCACTCGGGAATTTCATGGCTTTGAAAACATTAAAGGTAACTTCTTGGTCATGCACTTTCATGGTCAGTTATCCTTTTTGCACATCAATAACAGTTCGACATGTAGCCAAGAATGGTCTCCCGAGGATGATAGGTACACCTTTGTCTTCCTCAATGTCAAGGATAATGAAATCTACTGGGAGAATGAGTTTGTCGACTTTGACCAGCACATATTCAACTACACCTCTCGGGAATGCGAGTGTTATATCAGTAAGTTGCAGAGAGACTGAGGTGGGTATTGCTTCTCCAAGTTGCAGAGAGACACCTAAATCACATAAAGTTTTACCAATGTAATGTTCTCCAATGGTGCATGAGACAGTGAAACTATCAGGATCTTTCAACTTTGGGGGAATTTTCCTCTGAATGATGGCGCTGCATTCTTCTGTCAATGCTACTGTCTCGTAGTCTCCCAATCTCCATTTTCGTGAAAGAATGTCTCTCATGAATTTGATATAGCTGGGCATTTCTTCCAACGCTTTTGCAATGGGATGTTGATATGCAGCTTTTTGAACACCTCCAAGAATCGAGCAAACTGCTTGTCCAATTTACTTTTCTAGAGACGTTGTGGAAACAGTGGAGGTAAAGTGATTCTTTCTTGTTCTTTTTCCTTTACTTCTTTTTCCTCCATCTGTGGAACTGCATCTTTTGGAACTTCTTCAATGGATGCCTTGATTTCAACATCTTTATTGATTTCAATACCGTTTTTCAAGGTAATGGCTTGACATTTCTCATTCCCTCGGTTCCTTGGATTTGGTTCTGTGTTGCTAGGAAGGTTTCCTAGCACTCTGTAACTTTGAGCATTGGCCAGTTGTCCAATTTGATTCTCCAGTGCTTTAATGGAAGTAGATTGGCTCTGAAATATAGTATCATATTTTTTTAACTAAGCTAGCACTTCTGCTATTCTTGGTTCTTTTTCATGCTCATGGCCTTTTTTTTGTTGTTGGAATCCAGGTGGTGGATAGTTCTTTTGCCATGAATTATTGCTCCATGCGAAATTGGGATGATTCCTCCACCTTGGGTTTTAGGTATTGGAATATGAGTTATTCCTCCGTCTGTTGAAATTGTTGACATAATTCACTGTTTCATCATGTTGGTTTACCTTTGATTCTGGTGCTCCTCCATATGGTGAACTTGTGGATCCAACATTAACCTTCATGTTAAGAGTTTCAAGATTTTTGCAAATCTGATCCAGTTTGGCATTCACTGTTGTGTTGGCTCCAACTTCATAAATTCCTGTAATTCTTTGGATCATGCTCATTTCTGTTGGCCATAATGAATTGTTGTTGGCCATTTCTTCAATTAAATCCCAGACCTGATCTTCTCCTTTTGCAATTAAAGCTCCTCCAACAGCAGCATCAATTGTGGTTCTCATTATTCCAGAAAGTCCATTATAGAAGGTTTTGACTTATAGCCACTTTACAATCTCATGGTGAGGACGTTTCCGGAGTAAATCTTTGTACCTTTCCCAAGCTTCGCAAAGGGATTCTGAGTCATGTTGCACAAAGGATGTGATTGTTGGACAGTTATGACCCATAGCGTCACTGTTTGTAAAAGACATTGTGTTTTTGTACAAAATTAACTATGTTGTAATGAAATTGCCTTTTACCGTTTTGTAATATATTTACTTTGATATATAAATGGTAAAAGTCCTTATGATTAATTCCGGATTGAGATGATATGAGACAGTATCAATCCATAAAGATTTAATCATTAAATATCCCTAGTCCTAGTATTATCGAGATTGGACATCGATAATGCGGAATAGACTAGTATTGCACTTGTGCGCGTTGTGAGGGCATAACGACATACTTCTTATATATTTAAGTATTGGATACTTATGCAAGTGCGATAGGAGGTTGTGTTTTACCAATGGTACGGAAAACAGCTTTGCTCTGGATAGACCCCGCCGAATCCCATTGGTAGTATGTATATGTGTCTATGGGAGTCCGCTTCAGGGTAGGTGTATTTGGTCTTAACCTGAGACTTGCATCGCTAGTACTTGCGACAATCGGTAAACTTTGGTTTTGGTCGTCCAGGGCTTTAACAGGTTCTGAGTACGCCTCTTCTGGGTTTATTGAGAATTGTAGTGTATTGGATGTGATGTCAAGACGGAAGTATCACTTCAGACATATGGAGATGATGATCACGCAGGGATTCAGAACTGGTTCTCTATTGTGTTGCAACCATCGGGATAATATGACAAGGTCATGATTATCCGATTCAAAGAGACTAGTTGCTTGATATCCGATATGTGCTTCGTACGGGGCAGACATTATTCCAGCCCCAGGCCTTGCACGTGACATCCGATACCGGATCGTAATACGCAATACTACGGTATACTACGCCTGATATAGATCGTATATTCCATTAAGAATATTTCTGTAGAATTGGGTAGGCATGGCGCTTTGATAGAAGCCAACCTTGTCTCGTAAATCGGTAAAAATGTAGTACGATGTACGCACGTGTTCGGATAGTCCGACGACCGTATTTACTGACAACATATCTAGGGATCTCTTGGGTCGCTTCCCGAAGATTCACCGATGATGTATGATTCGAGCATGATTAATCTGGGATTAATCGCGGAGACACTTTATCTTGGATAAAGTACTATTTGGAGAGAGAAAGATTAATTTGGAATTAATCGACAAAATGATATATTCGATATATTAAACGAAATTGGATTTTGACACGGAATTAAAATTAGCTTTTAATTCGGGCAAACGAGTTAATTTAGAATTAATTCGTTAGCGACGTGAATAGTAATTTTGCTAGGCATAATTATTTAATTACGTCGCGACGGAAGTTCGTTAATTCGGAATTAGCGAAACCGAGCCCGGAAGTGTTTGCGGGCCCACTCGCATTTTGAATTTGAGTGGGGCCCACAAGTCACATCGCGAGTCACATCACTTGTCATTAATTTGTGATAGATGTCACAAGTCACTTTTTGAGAGTGACATGCTGTCACTATTCATGATGCAAGTTGTTGAGATCATTTATTACAATTTTGGAGCCAAAATTGGCTTTGACTTTTTGTAAACTAATACCAAACATTTGGTAATTGTTTTTTGATTATTCATACGGTTTTGGAAGCCAAAAGAATAGAAAAACAGAACTCTCTCTCTCTCCATTTCTTGCAAAACCATGAGCTCCATTGAATGGAAGATTGGATTTTCTTTCTTCATTTTGCTAGCACAATCAAAGGATCAAACAAGGTGATAGGGAAGCTTATCTTAGAGCATGGATTTCCATTAAAGCTTGGAGCTTCATCATCTTCTTCAACAAACAACCTTGGCCGAATCTTGGAGCTTCTTGGAGGAAAAGTTTTACTGAGCATCACATCCAATCCGATCATTATAAGTGTGTTTCCGCCATATTTCTTTGTAGTATTCATTCTATTTTCGTGGCTTAAAATGATCTTGGGACATCAATAGAAACCAATAGTGATGTCATTCCTCATCTTTGCAGTTCTGGCTGGTGGAAAATACTTTGCAAGGAATTTGGTGGCTAGAGTGTTCCAAGTTGTGATGGAATCTGCTGGTAGTGAATGTAGCCAAGCTTTAGCTCTGTCTTTCAAGGAGTATTGAAAAACACGCAGTCTCATTGCTTCTTCAGTTGCTCGGTTGTAATTGAAAGTGCCGCAAACTTCCAGGAAGTTGCTGATGTGGGCATTAGGATCTTCTGTTGCATTCCCCCAAACTGAACTGACTGTTGTATCATCTAGATGCATGTTTTGATGTCACACGCATTTGCTGGTAAGGGAGGAAGTACAATACATGAAATGAAGCCATCAACCACCGAAATAGTTCTGTCTCGAATGGGAATTGGTGGTGCAACTTCCAAAGGTTTAGGTTCCATGTTGATTATTGCTTATTGGCTTTCTCGCCTTTCCCTTCTCAACTGTCTGATGGTTCTTTCAATTTCTGGGTCAAGCGGATGGATTTCAAAACTTCTGGTTCATCTCATGTAGTGTCTGAGAACCTGAAACACAAAAAACGGAAATAATAAGTAAAAAGAAATTAGACACAAGTAACGTATTTAACCCCAAATATAACAGTGAAAGATAAATAAGTCTCCGGCAACAGCGCCAAAAACTTGACTGGTGCAATCACACGTGTATAACGCAAGCGCACGTATCGTTCAAGTAGTATAAAAAGTATCAATCCCACGAGGACTTAATACCTAAGCTATTAATTTATGAAGCCAAATTCTTACAAGTATCTAATGGATTGATTGTTTGATTGGTTGGTGAATTTAAACTTAAAACAAGTAAATAAAATTATGCGAAAGTAAATTGATGAAAATTCAAAATTATTAAACTATCCAAGGTTGTGAATCTTTCCAATATCTTTTTAAAGATGAAGTGGTTATTTTACGTTTGTGTAATATATTAGTTTACTAACCTGGAACAGGAAATTTGCAAAAGCCTCTGTCGATGGTCGGATGCAAATGCCCAGTGTAACCCAATTAATCATATGTCTATGTCAACCAAGTTACCTGAATTCATTAAGATTAAGTTTCAATTGTGACTACCCCCGCCCGACGGGTATATGTCTATCCTGTAAGGAAATCTATTAAAGGGTTATCTATCTTCAAGGAAGATCGTGGGCTATTAAGTCTAAGGCTGAAACCTAAAATTTCTTTGTCAAGTTTATTTTAAGTTTACCAAATCAATCTTATTAGTGGCCAGTTAACAAGAAGCATTAAGCTTAAGACTTAATAAGTAAACCTTTATATTACCCAAACTATAAAATAACCCCTTATAAACCGTTGATATTGGAATTCATCACAACCCCAGATAACAGACTTAGTTACGACACATATCTAAGGCTAGTAAAAGCTTAAATAAAATAAAATAAAAACATAAAATAAAAGCTGAAATTAAATAAAATAAATGCTGGAAAGTAAATGCTGGAAATTAAAAATGTAAAAGTACAATAAAAGAAAATGTTGGGGTTAAAGGACTCACTTTTATCACAACTATTTTAGATATCTTCCTTAATATAATATATTAACTTTGCATGATATTACCAACCAGCCATATAGGCAGTATCCTGATTAAGTTAAATTAATAATTAATTACCAACCAACCAACCAGGCGGTATCCTCATTAAGTCAGGTTAAAACCAATTTTAATAATTACCAACCGACCATAAGGCGGTATCCTCATTAAGTCAGGTTTTAAATAGTTTATATATTATAATTAAGGGAGAGTAATCTAAATATTAGTAATAAAAGCTTTACCTTTAACCCCAGCAAGGGGGAGTTACCTCCTCATTACTGAAAAGTAAAGAAAGGAAAGTACTATTGCGTAAAATTAAATTGCAGAAAGTAAAGACTGAAAAGTAAAGAAAAGAAAGTGCAAATGCGAAGATTAATTATTGAAAGCTGTAAATAAACAAACAAGATACAATCTTCTTACTACTCTTAATGAATTACATAGAAGAAAGTATGAATTGAATTCTGAAATTGAGTTGAATTTATAGGCGTCCATGGTCCTTGCGCGACGCGCCAACCCTTGCGCGTCGTGACGCGCCGTTGATTGCTGCCACGTGTCGCTGGATTCGTGGAGATGGTGACACATGGCACGGCTGAATGATTATCTCAATAATTGTGCTGACATGGCAACCACTGAATTATTATGCTAACGTCATTGATGACATATGTGCTGATGTGGCGCTGATGTGGCGATGATGATTGTCGGCAGCATGTGATGATGACACGTGTCTGGCGCACGTTAACATGATTTGATGTGATGTTGACACGTGGCAGGCGCATTTTAGCAAGGCAAACTTCTCTGATTGTGACACGTGTCCGGTGTACGTTAGTAATACCTGGTGCACGTTAGCCGTCGTGACGTAGAGCTACGCGTCACGACGCGCAAATGACAGTTTTGCCATTTTTATCTGTTTTGCACTATTTTGGCCCTGATTTGATTCGAGAGAGTCCTGAAACTTTTTTTATCTACAAAATAGCAAAAAACACATCAAAATATTCACAAAACTCAAGAAACTATATAAAATATTAAGTAAAATGAGTGGAAAATAGTGATCTATTTACCACTCATCACTTAGGCTCTTATCAGCAAAGGGTTGTCCACAACTAGGTTTCCTCACTCAAGGGTTCAATCGACCAAGTGAACGTATTTTTTTATACCTAAAGACATAAAGGTTTACCCATAACTAGGTCTCCCCACTCAAGGATTCTATCGACCAAGTGAACACACCTTAATTTCCAAAGGTACGTGCCAATAAGTGATGGTTATCATCATACATCAATCCACCACCTTGAGTGAAAGCAATTTCTCGGTACATGATGCCATCGAGGCTAAAAAAAGTATGCAAAAAATGAAGACATAGTTCTCCTCAATCTCGCCATAAATACTAAAAGATATTTTTCAGGGCCAATTCTCTATCCCCAGTGGATTCATCATCTGTAGGAGCGAAATGGGGTTTACCGCTATGCCTATAACGTCAGCGACCACTACACTGTTGGGCTCGCAGTCTGTAGAGAGTACGGTTAGTCTCGCGAGGTGACTAACTGGAGAATAAGGGAGTCACCACCCGATATGAGACACCGGGAATGATTTAAAGCCACATTACACCCCTCGCAATGTCTAACCTTAAACCTGTTTGGATTTGGAATTGTTCTTACTGATGATAGTATAATATTTATGCTTTAATGAGGAATCCCCGTATTTTATAATGCAATCTCTCACAAGGCAATTTATATAACATACAATAGCACAAACATGAATTATCAAAGCAATAAATAAGCATCCATGAATTATTATAGTATTCATAAAATAATAATGAAATGGATCTAAACAAGCATCACACGGACCTGGCCTCGGATAGGTAGACCAGACATGGCCATAGTAGGCCGGATAAAATATTCAAACTTTGGCCAGACTTGAGAGAAGTCTGGACGGGCATATCACGTACTCAGAGGCATAAAATCACAGTGACTGTTGGGTTTCTCTAAGGTCCCAAGGATCACAATAAAACAAGAAACATATGTGAATACATCAAAGAAGTTACAGAATACTTACAATGATCGGTTGAGCGATGCGAGGAACAACAAAACTTCAAGCTTTTCCCTCCAAGGTTCTCGGCAGTAAGCTCCATTTATGCTCATCCATTTTCGGCCATGGATGTCCCAAGCTCCAAGCTTTGTGATGTGTATTTCATGCTCACGAAATTAGTTCCCTATCACCTTCGCAAGACCCCGAATGTGTGCTAGCACTCTTGATTTTGCAAAAAAATCTCTTCTTTGTTCTTGATCCATTCGGCCAAGCCAAATGGGAGAGAAAGAAGTTGGCCATTCGGCCAAGGGAGAAAGATGAAGAAGAAAATGGCCCTTGGCCGATTCTTATGAGGGGAGAGAGAGAGAACAATGTGTTTTTGGTTTTGTGTATCTAATACACAAATTGAAAAGTCAAAAAACCAAATAAAATATTGATAAATGTCTTTCAAGCCATCAAAAGCTTTCCAACCACTTACATCAATCATGAATAATGACATTGTGTCAATCACTCAAAGTGATGTGACTTATATCACAAGAATGACTAATGATGTGACGCTTGATGTGACTTGTGGGCCGCACTTAAATTCGCAATGCGAGTGCGCCCGCAAACACTCCCGGGCTCGGGTTCGCTAATTCCAAATTAACGAATTTTCTGTTGCGATGTAATTAAATAATTATGCCTACCAAAATCACTATTCACGTCGCTAACGAATTAATTCTAAATTAACTCGTTCGCCCGAATTAAAATCTAATTTTAATTCCGCGTCGAAATCCAATTTTGTATAATATATCGAATATATTATTTTATCGATTAATTCCAAATTAATCGTTTTCTCTCTTTTATTAATATTTTATCCCAGATAAAATATCTCCGTAATTAATCCCAGATTAATTTTCTCTCTCTACTAATTATTCCCAGATTAATAAAGTGTGAGTCATACGTCATCGGTGAATCTTCGGGAAGCGACCAATGAGATCCCCGGATATGTTGGCAGTAAATCCGATCGTCGGACTATCCGAACACGTAAGTACCTGGTACTAAGTTTTTACCAATTTACAAGACAAGGTTGGCTTCTAGCAAAGCGTCATGCCTACCCAATTCTCTAGAAATATCCTTACAGGAATATGTGATCTATATCAGGCGTAGTATACGTAGTATTGCGTATTTCGATCCAGTATCGGATGTCACATGCAAGGCCTGGGGCTGGAATTGTGTCTGCCCCGTACGAAGCACATATCGGATCTTTGGTAACTAGTCTCTATAATCGGATAATCATGACCTAGTCATATTATCCCGATGACTGCAGTACATTAGAGAATCAGTTCCGTATCCTACGTGACCATCATCTCCACTATGACTGGAGTGATACTTCTGTCTTGACATCACACCCAACACACTACGATTCTCAATATACCCAGCAGAGGCGTACAGAGAACCTGTTAAAGCCCTGGACGACCAAAACCAAAGTACATTGATTGTCGCAAGTATTAGCGGTGCAAGTCTCAGGTTAAGAGCAAATACACCTACCCTGATTTCGGACTTCCATAGACACATAGTCATACTACCAATGGAATTCTGAGGGGTCTATCCAGAGCGAAGCTGTTTTCCGTACCATCGGTAAAACACAACCGCCTACTACACTTGCATGAGTATCCTATACCCAAATATATGAGAACTATGTTGTTATGCCCTCACAACGCGCACAAGTGTAATACTAATCTTTTACGCATTATCGATGTCATATCTCGATAATACTCTGACTATGGATATTTAATGATTAAACCTTTATGGATTGATACTGTCTCATATCATCTCAATCCAGGAACTAATCATATGGACCTTTCATCATTTATACATCTTGGTGATCTAATAACAAATGATAAAAGAGCAATTTCCTTTATCACATAGTTAATTTGTACAACAACACCATGATCTGTACAAATAGTGATGCTATGGGTCATAACTGTCCAACAGCGACAACAGATAAAACATCATGATATACACTAAATAACAATAATTCTAATAATGATATAACAAAGATTTCAGCAATGATAAATGAAATGCAACAAATGAAATCAAGTTGGCTAAAATATGCATTCAATGGGTCTAGCCTCAGGGGGCATGGCCGGATGTATTAGTGTATGTCTGGCCGAACTTGGTTAAAGTCAGGCCGGACATACTATGCAACCCATAAACATAGAAACATACATATACTAACACTGATACAGTAACACATGCATTCCAAACACATTTATAATAAGATGGTCATCCCCAGTGGTACGTGGCATTGTATCTCGAGTGCGAACCATATTACCGTCCATTCAGAATAGGCTATGGAACCTATGCCCATATTTCCATCTTATATACCACAAGGGTCATTTGGCTGGATATAACACATGTTTGGCCAGATATATTTCATGTCTGGCAGGACTTAGTTCATATTTCATATATTAAATAGAACACAACATGCATATTATTTATTTAAATAGTAAACTAAATACCTGAATATTGATATAACTGAGTAAAATTACTAAACATGCAGAACAAAAAGCAATAAAATATTTGATATATAAAATAACTAGGCATGCAATAAAATATAGAAAATAGAAAATCGATCGGATATGTGTATTTCTGGCCGGGTGTGTGTGCATGTCTGATCGGATGTAGTTCACATCCGGTTGGAGATATTGTGTTAACAAACAAAATCTCATAAAGGAAATGGTACCCTCAGGTCATACCTTTTTGCGTGTGCTTTGACTTTGGAGACTATCTAATCGGTGGATTGATATTGGACTCGCACTGGATCGAAGGGAACTTACAAATGATGGTATTGCATTTTTACTGTTTATGTTTGCAGGGGTTTCCAACTTTTAGGAACCTCCTCTTGTGAAAGTATGAGGCATTTTTTTATAGTGCAGAGGAAGATGGAGAAAATGGAAGGGAAATAGAATCCCTCCATTTCCTCTTGCCTGTCTCATGTGATTGGTAATTTTTTACAATTAAAGTTCAACATATGTCCAGCCGGATGTAGAGTTTGAGATTTATACCCAACCGGACTTGATCTGTTTAACTGATTGGATTTTACAGTGAGATAACGACTCAATACATGTCTGACCGACCATATAATTTGAATTATATTTCCAATCGAATATAATCATATCCTAAACTCTTATAACTTTCGATCTACTCAGTCAATGGCAGTTGTAACATGTCTTGCCGGATTTAGGATTTTCAAGGTATATCTAGTCGGCTTTACTAGCTATAAGTGAGTTTGGTTGGACATAGGTGATGTTCGATTGGCTTTTGAATGTGTTCCCTGGAGTTCCTTTCTTTTCTGGTGTTCATCTTCACATTTCCCAACTTTCAGAAGGCGTCCCATAAGAAACTCATCATCGGGCTATGCGTGGAAATATAATGTCTACACAAACCATGTGTGTTTTACACATGGATTCCATTAACTAAAAATTAGTTTATTAATCTTATTTAGGTAAGATAAAAAATGTGCCAAAATTTGGACCAAGTATTCACTTGATGTTGACCGGCGTAAACACAGACGTATAACGCAAGCGCACGTATCGTTCAAGTAGTATAAAAATATCGATCCCATGAGGACTTAATATCTAATCTATTAATTTTATGAGGTCAAATGATTACTAGTATCTAACAGGTTGTTTGATTGATTTGAAATGGTGACGATTCTAAATTTAAAAACAAGTAAATAAAATTGTTCGAAAATAGGTTTTAAGAAAATTCAATATTAAAAACTATCTAGGGTTGTGATTTCTTCCAATATCATTTTAAAGATGAAGTGGTTATCTTAAAGTTGGGTAATATATTGATTTATTAACCTGGAACACTAAATTATGTGTAAGCCTCTGTCGATGGTCAGACACAAATACCCAGTTTAACCCAATTGAACCATATGTCTATGTCAATCAAATTATCTGGATTCATTAAGTTTAAGTTCCAATTATGGCTACCCCCGCCCGACAGGTATATGTCTATCCTGTAAGGAAATCTATTAAAGGGTTATCTATCCTCAAGGAAGATCGTCGACTATTGAGTATAAGGTCTTAAACTTAAAATCCCTATGTCTAGTTCATTTTAAGTTTCCCAGTTCAATTTTATTAATGGCCAGTTAATGAAAAAGCATTAAGATTAAGACTCAATAAATAAATCTTTATATTACCCAAGCTATAATCTAACCCCTTATAAACCGGTGATATTAGATTTCATCACAACCCTAGATAACTGGCTTAGTTACGACACATATTTACGGGTAGTAAAAATTTAAATAAAATAAAAGACATAAAGTAAAATACTGAAAATTAAATACTGAAAAGTAAATTGCTGAAATCAAATACTGAAAATTAAATGCTGAAAAGCAAATACTGAAAGTAAATTACTGAAAAGTAAATGCTGAAAGTAAATTGCTGAAAGTAAATGGCTGAAAGTAAATTGCTGAAAAGTAAATGCTGAAAGTAAATTGCTGAAAATTAAAGAAAGAAAAATAATGTGCGTAAAAGTAAATTACGTAAAGTAAAAACTGAAAAATAAAGAAAAGAAAGTGCGAAAGTGGAAATTAATTACTGAAAGCTATAAATAAACAAACAAGATACAATCTTCTTATTTATTCTTTAGGAATTTCAAAGAATAAAGTATGAATTTTACAAATGAAATGGCTTGGTATTTATAGGTAAAATTTTGCCTATATCAAATCATCCACCAAATCAATTATAATTGCTCCACTAATTACTCCACTAATTGCTCCACCAAATCCATTATTAATTACTCCAATAATCTCTTATCATGTTTGGTGATGATTTGATAATTTTTATTATTTATTTATTAATTTATTTTTTGCTTTGAAAATGATTGAAAGTGACTTTAATAATTACACACAACACACTTCTGGATGGTTCATCAATTTCTGGCATGAAATCTTCAGAATTCGAAATTATTTTGTCTTTCAAAGCTGTAGATCTTTGAGTCTTCTTTAATCTGGAACTTGAATCAGCGCAATCCGATATCGGAGTAAAAAGTTATGCCCAAATTACGAAAGATGCACAAAATTGGAATTTCCAAAACTGCACTTCGTCAAAAACGCTCTTTCAAGTTTCCAATCTCCAAAATTAAAAATCAAGTCCAATAATTGCCCTTATTTGACCCATATTTCATCCTAAATTATTTCATTGAGACCCGATATTATTTTATCTGCAAAATAAAATAAAACACATCAAAACGTTCATCAAACCCGAGAAAACTAAACAAAATATTAAGTTAAAGGGGCGGTAAATATTGATATATTTTCCGCTCATCACACCCCCAAACCTAACATTTTGCTAGTCCTCGAGCAAAACAACAAAATAAAATACAAGAAACAATTAAAATTAAACTAAGCCACTTTCGTAGGGATCACGGTTGCATTTAGCTTATGCAACAAGCCTTTAAACCCCTAGGTGTCCCTAGTGGACGAGTTGTAGTCTCGTGAGGGTTTACAGCAAAGATTCCCACAAACATTTTACAAAAGTAAAAAGGTAGTAAAAATAATGGACACAAAAGCATAAAGACAAGAGAAAATAGAATAAAGATGTTAGTGACTAATCAGGTGAAACTTCTACTCCAAGTTACTAGCTGTTTTGTTTCATTCTAAATTTCCGAATAAGTAAATTCTCCGATTATTTTTACCATTCTCCATATACACAGCCAACAAAGTATTAATCAATCTCATTTTTGGCCACAACAGTCACAAGTGTAGTTGATAAGAGAGTAATATTTTTGTCCTAAAGTTCTATTAGATTTCACACCTTTTTTATGGTAATGGAATAATTTTTCTAATTTTTTTTATTTTTTTTTATTTTTTTTTTTATTTTTTTTTCTATTTTTTATTTATATACAATATCTTCCGTCTATGTAGCGAGCTTTGGGTTGGTGACTCCCAAACCAGTTGGCTTTAGGGCACCAGGTGTTAAGACACCCCTACGAACTTAATTACTCAGACTTCAGATATATATATTTTTGCAGCATCTTTGATCCATGTAACGAGCTTTGGGTCAGTGACTCCCAAACCAGTTGGTTTTAGGGCACTAGGTGTTAAAACACCCTTACAGACTTAATAACTCGGATCTAAGATTTTTTTTTTTACTCCATTGTTTTTTGAGATGCTTCCTCCAATTAAACTAGAGCACTGAATATTACAAACTTTTCAATTTTAGTTTATGTCCGTATGTTACTATGTATGTTGATAATACCTGTCAACTGAGCATATGAAGATCCATTTTAGTCCGTTTTATGGAGAATTTACAAATTAAATAATTTAAATTAAATAACCAAAATTAACTTGTTCCGAAATAGGTTTGAGATACGTCTCAGGAGTGGAAACTCCTTACTCAGCTATCTCTTACCAATTTCACATTTTTAGTCAAAATAAAAACAAAACGCAAAAATTTTTGGTAATTTTTGAAAAATTTTCAATTTTTTTGTATTTTTCGAAAAATTTTGGACTAAAATTAAAATAACACAAAATAAAAATTAGGTACTGATCAACTAATTCCCTCCCCCAAACCTAAATGAGACACTGTCTCCAATGTCTTAAACAGTAGAAGAATAGTTTAGAAGATAATACCTGGTTAGCTGAAATTCTACAGGAAATTAAAGGTTAAGATCCAGATTAACACGACGCATCTTACCACGATCGTCCTCGAACCAATTTATCTTCGAAAGGATAGGGTCAATTTGTGGTTCATAGGCTAAGATTTGGTCAATTAGATCCGAAGCAGTTCTTGCAGTAAAGAAGAGTTCTTTCATAGGTTTTGAAACGAACCCATTTCTCTGAGCATCATCAAGAAACACACAAAGAAAATCATAAAATCCATCAACGTTAAACAGCCAAATTGGTTTCTGGTGTATGTTCAAGTTCGCCCAAGATAGCACTATAAAAATTTCCTCCAATGTGCCCAAGCCACCTGGCAAAGCAATAAAAGCATCAGCACGGTTAATCATTTCCACTAGTCGTTCAGACATACCTGGCACAATCAGTTCCTCTCCGTTTGATGGTTCAATAAGATTTGCTTCTACCAAGGGTTTTGGGATGATTCCCAAAACGTGACTGCCTCCTTCTTGTACGACCTTTGAAACGATCCCCATAAGTCCAAGATTGCCTCCGCCATATATAAGTGCATATTTCTTGCAGCTAAGACTCGACTCAATTCTTGTGCTGCTTCTACGTATTGTGGCTTAACACCAACACTACTACCCACCGCAAACACACAGATATTTTCAACTCGTCTTCTTGAAGTGGCTTCCATTTTTTATATGTATTTCTTCTCAACTCTGGATGCCTTCAAAAGTGCAATGACGGCTGAATTTATAGTACCTGAAATGGTGAGTAAAAATAGCACAAGTATCTTCCAGAGGACGATTAGTAACGAAATAATATCGTGATAGTCAAAAAGTCTGGATCCTGTCAGAGAAAATAAAAGAAAACAACAAAACAAATCACAATTATTAAGAAAAGATAAAGAGATATAATATTTACAAAAAAAGTAACGGCTTGATTAACGTCTATGCGTCAGGGACAAGCTTCCCATCCAATTTTCTTATAAACTGGCAAACAGGGTCTTTTTGAGTCAGATTCCCAAGACTTAATTGTTGTCTTTCTTTTTGGAATTGTGTATGTAATTTGTGAATGGCTATGTGAACATATCCATTGGGATGCGTCTCAAGAGTTGAAGATATATCATCTAAAGACTCCTTACTCAAGCCATCCCTAATGAATTTAATTTTGTCTTCGCGATTATCAGACACCATTCCTAAAGAAAGACAACGAGTATTGCAATTCCAGCGTGCACATTTGTAACAAACACCTATTTGTTTAGCTCTACGTTTCTTTGCATAGGTGCTTCTTCCAAAACCAAGCAGATGTGAAATAAAAGAGTCAGAAAACTCACCTGCCAATCGAACCTGTGCTTCAATTAACCAACGAATGTCAGTAGGAATACCTTTAATCATCAGTAATCTCATCCGTTCCAAGCGAGCTTTGTAAACTTTCATCAGAGATTTTTGAAGGAGAGAAGGAAATTGCTTGTGAAGATTTGTGAGAGCTTCTTCCATCTTGAAATGTCTTAATCTGCAAAAACTAAACATACAAAATTAAATCACACCAAATCACAACATATACAAAAATTGCATGGGTTACCTCCCTGCGAGCGCTAAGTTTAAAGTCGTCAGCTAGACGTGACTTCTCGAACGTTAGGCTAGATCTGAAAGTGTGACACTTTCTTTTTGTCGCTCAAATAATTCTCCCCAGTAGTGCTTAACACGTTTGTTTTTAACCTTGAAAGTTTTGTTTGAGTCAGGATCATGTATCTCAACGGCTCTATCTGGTAAAACCTTGGTGATCACAAATGGACCTGACCACCGTGATTTTGGCTTCCATGGGAAGAATTTCCCTCTTGATTTGTTTAACAGTACCTTCTGCCCAGGTTCCAGTTGTATGCGCACTAACTTCTCATCATGTCTTTTCCTTGCCTTTTCCTTGTACAATTTGGCATCCTCAAAAGGTTGTATGTGAAATTCCTCCAATTCATTGAGCTGGTGGAACTTTTTCTCTTTTGTTGCTTGTAGTGCAAGAATAGGTTTCTTCAGTACGCAGTGCACTTTATCTTCAGGCTCCACAGGTAATTGACATGCTTTAAGTTTGTCAGTAGAACTTTGTCTTTCATCAGAGTTCTGAACGGTACTATGTATCACATCAAGTCTGAAACATTCCTATTTCTTTTCATCATCTAGGAAATTCATGGCTTTGAAAACATTGAATGTTACTTCTTGGTCTTGTACCCTCATGGTTAGTTCTCCTTTTTGTACATCAATAATGGTTCGACCTGTAGCCAAGAATGGTCTCCCGATGATGATTGGCACGTCTGTGTCTTCCTCCATATCAAGGACAATAAAATCTGCTGGGAAAATGAATTTGTCAACCTTGACCAGCACATCCTCAACTACGCCTCTTGGAAATACGAGCGTTCTATCAGCAAGTTGTAGTGAGACTGAAGTGGGCATTGTTTCTCCAATCTGTAGTTTCCTGAAAATAGAAAAAGGCATCAAGTTAACACTATCACCTAAATCACACAGAGCCTTACCGAAGTCATGTTCTCCTATGGTGAAAGGAACAGTGAAACTGCCAGGATCTTTCAACTTTGGAGGAAGTTTTCTCTGAATGATGGGGCTGGATTCTGATGATAATGCTACTGTCTCATAATCTCCCAATCTTCGCTTTCGTGAAAGAACGTCTTTCATGAATTTGGCATAGCTGGCCATTTGTTCCAACGCTTCTGCAAATGGAATGTTGATATGCAGCTTTTGAACACCTCCAAGAATCGAGCAAACTGCTTGTCCAATTTATTCTTCTGAAGACGCTGAGGAAAATGTGGAGGTGGAGTGATCTGTTTTTTTTCCTTTGCTTCTTTTTCCTCCATCTGTTGCTTTGTTTCTTTTAGAAAATCTTCAATTGTTGTTGCCTTGATTCCAACAACTTTGTTGATTTCAGTACCGCTTTTTAACATGATGGCATGACATTGCTCTTCCCCATGTTCCTTGGATTTGGCTCTGTGTTGCTAGGAAGGGTACCTGGCGGTCTGTAACTCTGAGAATTGGCCAGTTGTCCAATTTGATTCTCCAGTGCTTTAATAGAAGTTGATTGACTTTGAATTAATGCTGCCTGGGATTGAAACATAGCATCATATCTTGCTGCTTGAGATTGAAACATAGCATCATATCTTGCTGCTTGAGAGTCGTGTTTTGCTTCTATCTTTTTCAAGTGGGTCAACACTTCTGTTATTCTTGGTTCATTTGCATGTTCCTGGCTTTTGTTCTGTTGTTGGAATCCGGGTGGTGGATTATTCATTTGCCCTGAATTGTTGCTCCATGCGAAATTGGGATGATTCATCCACCCTGTGTTGTAGGTGTTGGAATATGGATTGTTCCCCTGTCTGTTGAAATTATTGACATAATTCACCGTTTCTTTATGTTGGTTGAAAGATTCTGACTCATGTGCTCCCCCAAATGGTGAACTTGTGGATCCACCATTAACTTTTATGTTAAGAGTTTCCATATTTTTGCAAATCACATCCAGCTTGGAATTCAGTGTTGTGTTGGCTCCAACTTCATAAATTCCTGCAATTCTTTAGATCATGCTCATTTCTGTTGGCCATAAAGAATTGTTGTTGGCCATTTCTTCGATTAGGTCCCAGGCTTCATCTTCTCCTTTTGCCATTAAAGCTCCTCCAGCAGCAGCATCGATTGTGGTTCTCATTATTCCAGAAAATCCATTATAGAATGTTTGGACTTGAAGCCATTTTGGAATTTCATGGTGAGGACATTTCCGGAGTAAATCTTTGAATCTCTCCCAAGCTTCGCAGAGGGATTCTGAATCTTGTTGTACAAAGGATGTGATGTCATTCCTCAGCTTTCCGGTTCTGGCTGGTGGAAAATACTTTGCAAGGAATTTGGTGGCTAAAGTGTTCCAAGTTGTGATGGAACCTGCTGGTAGTGAATGTAGCCAAGCTTTTGCTCTGTCCTTCAAGGAATATGGAAAAACTCACAGTCTCATTGCTTCTTCTGATGCTCTGTTGTAGTTGAAAGTGCCGCAAACTTCCAGGAAGTTACTGATGTGGGCATTAGGATCTTCAGTTGCATTCCCCCCGAATTGAACTGACTGCTGAATCATCTGAATGCATGTTTTGATGTCACACGCATTTGCTGGTAAGGGAGGAAGTACAATACAGGTAATGAGTCTGTCAACCACCGGAATGGTTCTGTCTCGAATGGGAATCGGTGGTGCAACCTCCAACGGTTCAGGTTCCATGTTGACTAAAGCTTCTTGGCCTTCTCGCCTTTCCCTTCTCAACTGTCTGATGGTTCTTTCAATTTCAGGGTAAAGCGGTCGGAGTTCAAAGCTTCTGGTTCGTCTCATGTAATTTCTGAGAACCTGAAACACAAGAAAACAAAAATAATAAGTAAAAAGAAATTAGATACAAGTAACGTATCCAACCCCTAAACTAATAGTAAAAGATAAATAAGTCCCCGGCAACGGCGCCAAAAACTTGACCGGCGTAAACACAGACGTATAACGCAAGCGCACGTATCGTTCAAGTAATATAAAAATATCGATCCCACGAGGACTTAATATCTAATCTATTAATTTTATGAAGTCAAATGATTACTAGTATCTAACAGGTTGTTTGATTGATTTGAAATGGTGACGATTCTAAATTTAAAAACAAGTAAATAAAATTGTTCGAAAGTAGGTTTTAAGAAAATTCAATATTAAAAACTATCTAGGGTTGTGATTTCTTCCAATATCAATTTAAAGATGAAGTGGTTATCTTAAAGTTGTGTAATATATTGATTTATTAACCTGGAACACTAAATTATGTGTAAGCCTATGTCGATGGTCAGACACAAATACCCAGTTTAACCCAATTGAACCATATGTCTATGTCAACCAAATTATCTGGATTCATTAAGTTTAAGTTCCAATTATGGCTACCCCCGCCCGACAGGTATATGTCTATCATGTAAGGAAATCTATTAAAGGGTTATCTATCCTCAAGGAAGATCGTGGACTATTGAGTCTAAGGTCTTAAACTTAAAATCCCTATGTCTAGTTCATTTTAAGTTTCCCAGTTCAATTTTATTAATGGTCAGTTAATGAAAAAGCATTAAGATTAAGACTCAATAAATAAATCTTTATATTACCCAAGCTATAATCAAACCCCTTATAAACCAGTGATATTGGATTTCATCACAACCCCGGATAACTGGCTTAGTTACGACACATGTTTACGGGTAGTAAAAATTTAAATAAAATAAAAGACATAAAGTAAAATACTGAAAATTAAATACTGAAAAGTAAATTGCTGAAAAGTAAATTGCTGAAATTAAATACTGAAAATTAAATGCTGAAAAGTAAATGCTGAAAGTAAATTACTGAAAAGTAAATGCTGAAAATAAATTGCTGAAAGTAAATTGCTGAAAAGTAAATGCTGAAAGTAAATTGCTGAAAATTAAAGAAAGAAAAATAATGTGCGTAAAAGTAAATTACGTAAAGTAAAAACTGAAAAATAAAGAAAAGAAAGTGCGAAAGCGGAAATTAATTACTGAAAGCTATAAATAAACAAACAAGATACAATCTTCTTATTTATTCTTTAGGAATTTCAAAGAATAAAGTATGAATTTTACAAATGAAATGGCTTGGTATTTATAGGCAAAATTTTGCCTCCATCCAATCATCCACCAAATCAATTATTAATTGCTCCACTAATTACTCCACTAATTGCTCCACCAAATCCATTATTAATTGATCAACTAATCTCTTATCATGTTTGGTGATGATTTGATAATTTTTATTAATTTATTTATTAATTTATTTTTTGCTTTGAAAATGATTGAAAGTGACTTTAATAATTACACACAACACACTTCTGGATGGTTCATCAATTTCTGGCATGAAATCTTCAGAATTCGAAATTATTTTGTCTTTCACAGCTGTAGATCTTTGAGTCTTCTTTAATCTGGAACTTGAATCAGCGCAATCTGATATCGGAGTAAAAAGGTATGCCCAAATTACGAAAGATGCACAAAACTGGAATTTCCAAAACTGCACTTCGTCAAAAACGCCCTTTCAAGTTTCCAATCTCCAAAATTAAAATTTCAAGTCCAATAATTGCCCTTATTTGACCCATATTTCATCCTAAATGATTTCATTGAGACCCGATATTATTTTATCTGCAAAATAAAATAAAACACATCAAAACGTTCATCAAACCCGAGAAACTAAACAAAATATTAAGTTAAAGGGGCGGTAAATATTGATATATTTTCCGCTCATCAGACGTCCCCAATGGGGCGTGGCTTGGTGGTGTATGGCTCAAAATCTCACCTTTAAGTCTTGGGTTCGAATCCAGAGAGTGTATTTCTTGTAAGAGTCTGGAAAGCCGAAAGTTTTACCTGCTCAGCTTAAACCCGGAATGCGAGATTTGGCTGTGAGATTTCAACGATTTCAAAAAAAAATATGTTGACCCTAAAATTCGGCCAAAGAATCATTTTAGTTAAGCTTTCTTATGTGCTGAGAACGAAAGGAATAAATATTAGGCTTAGGTTTAAAAATTTTCAACATGAAAAGATATATTTTGGAAATTGGACGCAAAGAGAAAAGCTTGATAGGATTAAGGTATAATCTTTATTTCTAATCTTGAAAATTATTTTTTTATGCATGTTAATATTTTTTTGATATATATTGCATGTTCTAAATAATTGATGTTGATAATCTTTTGAAGCTTACTTTTTGTAGATAACAATTATTAAAATTATTACACGGTAATTGGGAAATCTGAATATGACAAAAATTACAATTATAATTATTATCCTCGGAGCAGACCCTAACGGCAGACCCTGAAAGCGGAGGCAGGGACTGATGAGCAGAGGCAGAGGCAGATGGCAGAGCTGAAGGCAGAGGCTGACAGCAGAGGCTGAGGCTGAAGCAGAGGCAGAAGATGAAGCTGAGGCAGAGGCTGAAGCTGAGGCAGAGGCTGTTGGCAGATGCTGATGCTGAGGCAGAGGCTGTTGGCAGATGCTGAGTCAGGCAGAGGCAGAAGCTGAAGCTGAGGCAGAGGCTGAAGCTGAGGCAGAGGCTGTTGGCAGATGCTGATGGTGAGGCAGAGGCTGTTGGCAAATGCTGAGTCAGGCAGAGGCAGAAGCTGAAGCTGGCAGAGGCTGTTGGCAGATGCTGATGGCAGGCAGAGGCAGAAGATGAAGCTGAGGCTGAAGCTGAAGCTGAGGCAGAGGCTGTTGGCAGATGCTGATGCTGAGGTAGAGGCTGTTGCTGAGGCAAATCAGAACTTTCCCGAGGCTTGTTGTAAAACAACAATATCCTTAAAACAAATTCGTCCCCTACCGTAGGTGCAGTAGAACGTGAGACGATTGTTTCCCAGGATACAACGGAAACGTACGAGAAAGGGCACCACCAGACTCGTATCCAACGAACCACAAAGTGTTTGAACTCTCCTTTTAACAAAACAAAGAAACTGATCTTTCGTGTGTGTGCTATGTCTTTCTCTATTTTCTATTTCATATCTTGAAAACAAGAACTGATGTTTTTTAATAGGAAAAGAAAAACACATCTCAATTAATAGAAATTAACTTGCCAATTAAATTTCATAATGGGAGATGTTACACATTGTTGTAACCACTAAGCTAATTAAATTAGCACTAATGGAAATTAAACTATATAACCACCAAGCTAATTAGATTAGCACTTATGGAGATTAAACTTTGTAACCACCAAGCTAATTAAATTAGCTGTTATGGAATTACAAAAGGCTTGAAAATTGTGAACTTTGAGCAACAATTTCTCATTCACCCAAGCACCATTTTAAGCATATGAATATACCATTTCGAAGTACTCACGGAGGAGTATCCGAATCATTCAATAACAACCACTAACACGAAGTGGACCATGCTTAAAATTGAGCCTCAAAATGCTTATAAATAAGCATTTTTCCAACAATCCCCCACATGAATGAAATTGGCGAAAAACGTCGAATAAAATTATTTTTATAAAACATTTTATTTTGACCTAGAAGAGTTCAACGGTTCAACACCTGCATAGGATAGGTAGGCCACAGCCTTTGAACCTTCCCTTGTGAAAATATATCTCATTACTGGCTGACAGTTGACGCGATGTCATTGAACTGTACTGCCGTTCATGTAATTGGAGAACACATATCACACAGATATTTTACCTACACATTTGAGTTCTCATATTATGTTCATTTTGGCCATGAACATCTACCTGGTTCTGCAAGAGTTTCTAAAATTGTGCCCCGTACAATTCCCTTTGAAGCGGCCCCACTTCTCTCTCACATAGGTGATTTCTTATTTAAGAGTATCTCGTAATACTCTGCTCGGATTCCCGACGCATAAGAATCATTAAAAGCTTTTGCTTAACCTCTATCCATACGAGCATCACTGTTTCATTTCATCATAGGAATGGACTAGAGGGTAACCCCCCACAGTGATCCAATTATGTCTTTTACGAGTAGGTTGTCCCATTGAACCTAGATCTTGGGATCTCCAGTCAACAAGGTTGGGTTTTCCTTCGTAATAAACATTTATCTAATGGGCTTCAGTCCCATTCCCCTCGATGATTTCACAACTAACTCTCTATTTAACCCTTTGGTTAGCGGATCCGCAATGTTATCCTTTGACTTTACATAGTCAATCGAAATAACTCCAGTAGAGAGTAATTGTCTAACGGTATTGTGTCTACGACGAATATGTCTAGACTTACCATTATACATATTGTTATGTGCCCTTCCAATTGCAGATTGACTATCGCAATGAATGCAAATTGCTGGCACTGGCTTAGGCCAACTTGGAATATCCTCTAGAAAATTTCGAAGCCATTCTGCTTCTTCAGCACACTTGTCTAATGCAATGAATTCTGATTCCATTGTAGATCTGGCTATCACAGTCTGTTTGGAGGATTTCCATGATATAGCTGCACCTGCTAGTGTAAACACATAACCACTAGTAGACTTTGAGTCTTTCATGTCAGATATCCAATTAGCATCACTGTATCCTTCGACTACAGCTGGATATCTATGATAGTGCAACCCATAATTACGAGTAAAACGTAAGTACCTAAGTACTCTCACTATTGCTTTCCAGTGATCAACCCCTGGATTACTCGTATATCTGCTGAGCTTGTTTACTGTACAGGCTATATCAGGCCTTGTACAACTCGATAGATACATCAAACTCCCGATCACTCTAGAGTATTCTACTTGAGATATACCATCTCCCCTATTCTTTGATAGGTGTAAACTCACATCTAAAGGAGTTCTAGCCACAGCTGAATCATCATCGTTGAATTTACCAAGAATTTTGTCCACATAGTGCGACTGATCAAGAATAAGTCCATCTGGACTTCTCGAGATCTTTATTCCCAGAATGACATCTGCAAGACCCATGTCTTTCATGTCAAACTTGGATTTCAGCATATTCTTGGTAGATTTCACCATTTTGACATTACTCCCGACAATCAGTATGTCATCAACGTAGAGACATAAAATGACATAGCCAACTTCTGTCTCTCTGACATAAATGCATTTATCACATTCATTGATTTTAAAACCATTTGCCAACATGGTGTCATCAAACTTTTTATGCCACTGTTTCGGGGCTTGTTTCAATCCATACAAGGATTTAACTAACTTACAGACTTTCTTTTCTTGTCCTGGAGCTATAAAACCTTCAGGTTGTTCCATGTAGATTTCTTCATCTAAATCTCCATTCAGAAAGGCTGTTTTCACATCCATCTGATGTACCTCAAGATTGCGCAAAGCTGCAATCGCTAGTATCATCCTTATGGAATTTATTCTCGTTACAGGAGAATAAGTATCAAAGTAATCAAGACCTTCACGTTGTCTATAACCTTTAATTACAAGTCTTGCTTTGTACTTGTCAATTGATCCATCTGCCTTTATTTTCCTTTTGAAAATCCACTTGGACCCTAAAGGTTACATCCTGGAGGAAGATTCACTAACTCCCAGGTGTGATTTTGTAAGATGGATTCAATTTCACTATTGATGGCATCTTTCCACAAGGCACCATCAGCTGACCTTACAGCTTCGTTATAGCTTTGAGGATCATTTTCTAGCAAAAATGTCAGAAAATCTGGACCAAATGATTTTTCCGTTCTAGCTCTTTTGCTACGTCTTAGTTCAGGTTCAACAACTTGTTGATCTTCTGGAACATTAATTTGTTCTCGGTCCTGACTATCTTCAATGATAGTCTCATGTGCCCGTTTGTGCACATCTGAATTCGAATTAGTTTTACAAGGAAAAACGTATTCGAAAAATGATGCATTCCTTGATTCCATTATCGTATTCTTGTGAATATCTGGTACATTAGACTCATGCACAAGAAATCGATAAGCATTACTGTTATGTGCATATCCTATGAAAATGCAATCAACAGTTTTTGGTCCTATCTTCACCTTTTTAGGTGGAGGAATGACTACCTTGGCAAGACACCCCCACACTCATAGGAATTTATAGGAAGGTACTCTTCCTTTCCACATTTCATAAGGAGTTTTCCCTGCTTCTTTCCGTGGTACCTTATTTAAAAGGTAATTAGCTGATAAGACAGCTTCTCCCCACATAATCTGAGGTAAGCCAGAGCTGATTAACATAGCGTTCATCATCTCTTTCAAGGTACGATTCTTACGTTCCGCAATCCCATTGGATTGAGGCGAATAAGGAGATGTGGTTTGATGTATGATTCCATTTTGTTCACAAAGTGATTCAAAAGGAAAAACATACTCACCACCACGATCACTTCTTAACTCCTTAATTCTTTTATTCAGTTGGTTCTCAACTTCATTCTTATAGAGAACAAATTTCTCTATAGCTTCGTCCTTGCTTTTCATTAAATACACATAGCAAAATCTTGTGCAATCATCAATAAAGGTAATAAAATATTTATTACCGCCTCTCGATTGTATTGAATTAAAATCACATACATCGGTATGAATTAGATCAAGTGGTTCAGAGTTTCTTTCAATACTATGAAAAGATGATCTTGTTAGTTTTGCCTCAACACAAGTATCACACTTATGTTTGTTATCAATTTTAAAATTGGGAATATGATTCATGTTAATTAACTTTCGCAATGAATTAAAATTAACATGTCCTAATCTACCATGCCAAAGATTAGAATACTCAACAATATAAGCAGAAGAACTAGCTTTATTGATATTTTTGGGTTTAACAACCATTACATTGAGCTTAAAAAGCCCATCAGTTACATACCCTTTTCCCACATACATCCCATTTTTAGTCAAAACTACTTTATCAGACTCGAACACCATCCGGAATCCATGCTTGTTCAGAAGCGATCCAGACACAAGATTCTTCCGTATTTCAGGTACATACAGAACATTGTTCAGAGTCAACTCTTTCCCAGAGGTCATCTTCAGAATCACCTTTCCTTGACCTTCTATCTCAGATGTTGCTGAATTTCCCATGTATATCTTTTCCCCATTTTCAGCAGGCTCAAATGAAGAAAACATGCTCTTGTCTGAGCATACATGTCGAGTGGCACCAGTATCAATCCACCACTCTCTTGGGTTAGAACCCACTAGATTCACCTCAGAAACCACAGCAGAAAGGTTAATGTCTGAAACATCTTGAGTCATGTTTTCTAGCACATTAGCCTCTTGTTTCTTTCTTCGGCAGTCTGCACTCAGAAGACTTGTGACCCATTTTGTCACAGTTGAAGCATTTTCCTTGAAATTTTGATTTCTTGGAAACTCCCCCTTTAGGGCCCATCTTTGACCCTTTGTTCTTGAGGTTCTTGTTCTTATGGCCATGTTCGACAACATTTGCTTTGGCCTCATGAGTTATTCCTCTTTTTTCAGAAAATCGGTTATCTTCCTCAATTCTTAGCTTAAGAACCAAGTCTTCAATGCTCATTTCTTTTCGCTTATGCTTTAGATAATTCTTGAAATCTTTCCAACCAGGTGGTATTTCTCAATTATCGAGGCTACTTGGAAGGTTTCACTTAAACTCATCCCTCAGCATGAATTTCTGCTAGAATAATCTGCAGTTCTTGTACTTGGCTTATCACAGTTTTGGAATCAATCATTTTAAACTCTAGGAAACGGCCTACGACAAATTTCTTAGTACCGGCATCCTCATTTTTATATTTTCGATCTAAAGATTCCCAAAGCCCTTTAGCTGTTTTCATTCCAGCGTACACACTGTACAAGGAATCACTTAGCCCATTCAGCACATAATTCCGACATAGGAATTCAGAATGTTTCCAAGCTTCAATGGCACTGATGACTTGGATATCAATCTCACCCTCTTTGGGTACAGGAGCATCTTCCTTTAGAAACCTTGCAAGGTTCAACGTGGTCAAGTAGAAAAACATTTTCTGTTGCCACCTTTTGAAATTCTGACCACTGAATTTTTCAGGTTTTTCCGCAGCAGGATTGACATGGCTCACATGTCCAACAGGTTGTCTAGCCATTGAGGCAGAAACACCTTGGCCAGCCACAACGGCTGCCATATTAAGCCCAGAGGCTGATGCAAGTTGGCCAGCCGAAGGGGCTGCCACTGCACTTTGGTCAGCCACGGGGGCTGCCACAACATTCTGGCCAGCCGAAGAGGCTGCCATATTCGGATCTACTGTGTTTGGACTGATTTCCATATCCACAGAGTACGAATTTGTTTTAAGACTGTAGATAACAATTATTACAATTATTACACGGTAATTGGGAAATCCGAATATGACAAAATTACAATTATAATTATTATCCTCGGAGCAGACCCTAACGGCAGACCCTGAAAGCGGAGGCAGGGACTGATGAGCAGAGGCAGAGGCAGATGGCAGAGGCTGAAGGCAGAGCTGACAGCAGAGGCTGAGGCTGAAAGCAGAGGCAGAAGATGAAGCGAGGCAGAGGCTGAAGCTGAGGCAGAGGCTGTTGTAGATGCTGATGCTGAGGCAGAGGCTGTTGGCAGATGCTGAGTCAGGCAGAGGCAGAAGCTGAAGCTGAGGCAGAGGCTGAAGCTGAGGCGGAGGCTGTTGGCAGATGCTGATGCTGAGGCAGAGGCTGTTGGCAGATGCTGAGTCAGGCAGAGGCAGAAGCTGAAGCTGAGGCAGAGGCTGTTGGCAGATGCTGATGGCAGGCAGAGGCAGAAGATGAAGCTGAGGCTGAAGCTGAAGCTGAGGCAGAGGCTGTTGGCAGATGCTGATGCTGAGGTAGAGGCTGTTGCTAAGGCAAATCAGAACTTTCCCGAGGCTTGTTGTAAAACAACAATATCCTTAAAACAAATTCGTCCCCTACCGTAGGTGCAGTAGAACGTGAGACGATTGTTTCCCAGGATACAACAGAAACGTACGAGAAAGGGCACCACCAAACTCGTATCCAACGAACCACAAAGTGTTTGAACTCTCCTTTTAACAAAACAAAGAAACTGATCTTTCGTGTGTGTGCTATGTCTTTCTCTATTTTCTATTTCATATCTTGAAAACAAGAACTGATGTTGTTTATATAGGAAAAGAAAAACACATCTCAATTAATAGAAATTAACTTGCCAATTAAATTTCATAATGGGAGATGTTACACATTGTTGTAACCACTAAGCTAATTAAATTAGCACTAATGGAAATTAAACTATATAACCACCAAGCTAATTAGATTAGCACTTATGGAGATTAAACTTTGTAACCACCAAGCTAATTAATTAGCTGTTATGGAATTACAAAAGGCTTGAAAAATTGTGAACTTTGAGCAACAATTTCTCATTCACCCAAGCACCATTTTAAGCATATGAATATACCATTTCGAAGTACTCACGGAGGAGTATCCGAATCATTCAATAACAACCACTAACACGAAGTGGACCATGCTTAAAATTGAGCCTCAAAATGCTTATAAATAAGCATTTTTCCAACACTTTTAACACGTGTTATTTTTGAATTAATTGTTGAATTAAATTAAAAAAAAAAGTGTGATTTGTCATTCTAGAGTGTAATAACCACTGTTATTATGCCTAGAATTGTTCTTAGGTATTTCTATTGTGGTGATTCAAATTAATTAAATTAATTTGTTTAATTAGGTGAGAGATTGGAAATTGCATGAAAAATTGAATTAAATTAATAAATTAGTTTAGATATGAAATTCATTTAAGGTTAAATATATAATATTTGGATGTGTTTGCATGTGTATTAGGTATTAAAATAATTTTAGAAAAAAATTTTGGGCCGAAAATATGCGAAAAACAGTGTTACCACACAAAACCTGACCAAACAGTGAACTACTCACTCTTTGGTCAGGTCATGGGCAGACCGGCCATTGTTCAAGTGATGGGTCAGCCCAGCCCGATATTCGATTAACTAGTTTGACTAGTTATCCAATTTTCGTAGTATTTTCCCGAAAAATATTTTCACTTATTTTTCTGCATGTTTGTATTTTATAATGTTGTTACTTGATAACGAATAATATATTTAAGTGACATACGAACGAATTAGAAATATATGATACCGGCTAATTCTTTCAATTTTTTAAAAAAATATATATATTTCAAAATCAATTTTGCCCAAAATCACGCTTCCGCATCGTATAACCCCAACAAACACGTTATATTGTATTCTTATTTTAAAAGAGTTTTAAAATAATTAAAACATGCTGTTAAAATAGAAGAGGAATTCGGAAACCCTAGTAATATTATTATTAGGGCAAGGAGAATTCCATAAAGGAAAAGGAACGGCAATTTTATCAACCCTAATTTTATTATGGTTAACCAAAATTCCTAATATAAAAAGGAAAAGGTTTCCATATTATACACAACCTAATTTTTATCTGAAAAATTCAGCAGTCTCTCTTTTCCTCTTTTGACTCGCAGTTCTTTGAGAAAGAACAAGAACAAGAACAATAACAAAATTTCATATCCTCGCCCACATAGGGATGGCAATTTCGTCTATAAACTCGTAAAATCGTAAAAATTCACCCGCAGTTGGTATGATTTGATAAATATTTAAGTGGGTTTGGTGTAGGTTTGGTAATTTAAAACAAAACTCGCTGTGGGTTTGGTGCGGGTTTGGTAATTAAGCAAAACCAGCGGGTATCCGCTACCCACAAGTTTAAATTTTTTTTTTTTATATCTTTAGAGCAAAAAAAATCTATCATATAAAAGGACTCACTAACTTACAATTTTTGAATTGCTCTTTCTTAATATTTTTGAATTACTTTTGGTCATGATTCAATAATTTTGATGATATGAATATAACATAATGAAGGATATTCAGTTAGTGATTCATGGATATAATTGTGATAATATGAATTTGACATTATGTTATAAATTTTTTTAACTTTTATTTGTGTCATAATTTACAAACTGTCAAATATTTTTTTTTTTTTTAAAAATTATGAAAAATATCAATGTTTAATTAAAATATTATATTACAAAGAGCACAAGAGAATTCAATATTTTAAAAACCCGCAAAAAAATCTATTAGGTACCAGTGCGGGTTTGGTAATTTATTTTATATGCGGGTGCGAGTTTGATAATGAAAATTAAAACTCGCAACGGATATGGTGCGGGTTTGGTAATTTATTTACATATGCTGGTGCGGATTTGGTAATGACAAACTCGCACCAAATCCTACCCATCGTCATCCCTACACCCACATGAGATTTCTTTGTGTAGACATATAATGAGGAAAGATGGGTGGAAATTATCAAAGAAGATCAAAAGTACAACCAAATTTAAGAAATTCATGTGATCGAATTCCTCTATGCAACAGAAGCAAAAATCATTTTCCACTTCATACATATATATTAACCAATACTAATATATGAAGAAAAATATTTCTTTAATTTGAAAAATTAAATAATTAATAGTAATATTCCTAATCCAAAATTTATTTTCTATTAATATTCGGATTGTTTCTCTTTAAAAAAAAAATATGATTTTCAAGTTTAATGATTATTGTTTTAGTTTAAATAATCATGTAAAATGATTTTTTTCTTTATTAATCAATCCTAGATTATTATTTTTTTGCTCCGTGATTTTATGAGTTATCCAAGTCAAAAAGGCAAAATTATCAGATTCACTAAAATGTTGAAAAGGAATGATGTGTTAAGATATTTTTAAAACTATAAGAATGTTACCGAAAATTAGGGGTGGGCATTATCGAATTTGGATCGGATCAGACCGAATTCGAATCTGATTCGATTCGATAAGAGTTGATTTGTTTGGTTCGATCGTATTTTGAATCATTATCGGATCGGATTTGATCCGATAACTATCAAATCGAATCGGATTTATTCGATCCGATTTGATATCTTAACGAATAAATTCGATTTGATAACATATCTGTGGGAACACAGGAAATCTGGGGCGACACATGCTGTCCCGGGCTCGCGGCCCGGTCGGGAGTACGGAGTAGCCACGGGAGACTAAACCGGAGAATAATGGAGTCGCCACCCGGTGTGAACCAGGAAAATGAGATTTAAGGCCGCACTCACCCCTCGCAAGGGAAGACCTCAAACCGTTGGGTTCGGAATGGTCCCTTACTTATGTCACTTATAATGAAAGGATTTACATAATAATTTAATCAGGCTTAAGTAACACGTATTCCTAAGAATATCATGCTTCTATATTCACGGGTACAAAATAACACTTATACATACATTTCACATATATCTCATATCTAAGAACACATGCCTAAAAATACGTCAAAGTAACAATGAACATACAACTTCATTCAGCATATCATATTCATGAAAAACACAAGCATACATAATAACCGCACAAGCATACATGTGAGCACTTTTCCAAGTGATACGTGGAATTGTATCCCAAGTACAGACCGCATTACCGTCCATTCGGAATCGGCTACGGAATTTAAGTCTGGGTTTCCATCCGATATATCACAAGAAATAATACTCCAAAGTCATCATGGCATAGGTATATGAATCATAATGCGTTAAATCAAGACTAAGGCAATGACGCAACTAATGGAATAAACATGCTTTTTATTATTATGTGCACAAAGATAAGAATGACTATGTGTGGTTCCATAAGAAATCACCTAAGAAACAATTATACATGGCATGTGATGAATATGTCTCAGTTCAGTGTGTTCGCGTTCGTGTAGCGTTCGTAAACGCGTTCGAACGGAAATGAAACAGAATGCTCGCGTTCGTGTGGCGTTTGTTAACGCGTTCGAACGGAAATGAAACAGAATGCTCACGTTCGTATGGCGTTTGTTAACGCGTTCGAACGGAAATGAAACAGAATGCTCACGTTTGTATGGCGTTCGTGAACGCGTTCGAACGGAAATGAGACCTGATGCATGATAAGGCAAAATGCATACGCGTTCGAGTTGCGTTCGTAAACGCGTTCGAACGGGAACAGACCTGATGCATGAAATGGGACGCAATACATAAACAACAAAATAAAGGGGCGCGGCGAAGTACTGCCGTAAAGGTGGCCTTTTGGGGCTCTTGATCTCTCAAAGAGAGGACCTTTAGACAAACATACTAAGCCCATGCGCATCACATCACACATACAAAAATAGAGCCAATCATATCAAAACCAAGTATGCCCGATTGAACACATCTTACATCCAATCCGGACATACATCAACCGGCTCAACCGGCGCGCAAATCATCGTGGTAAAGGGTTTTAAACCCCTCCCCATAAGGGATCTTTCATTCCACTTACTAAGCCCATGCGCTTGATTGAACCATGCGTAAAAAGATAAAGATAATAATATCAAACTAAGTATGCCCGATTGAACGTATATTGCATCCAACCGAACACACATCAACCGGCGCGGCGAAGTAGTGTCACAAAGGCGGCCTTTTCGGCTCTTCGTCTCTCAAATAGAGGACCTTTGGACTAACTCACTAAGCCCATGCGCTTGATTGAATCATGCATAAATAAACAACATACAGAATTCAAGTGACGAAAAATAACAAACCAAAGCAACACAAGGCAAAAGATAGTGCCGTTTACTCAAGCGGTACGTGGAGTTATGTCCCGAGTACAGATCATATTACCGTCCATTCGGAATCGGCTATGAAATTTATGTCCGGGTTTCCATCCGATATACCGCGAGAGTTAACACATTTCTCATTCATCCCATACCCACAACACACATCATACATAAACAGGATTCAACGAATAAGTAAATATAATCAAAATAATAACAAAAATCACGTAGAGATGGGTGTGAAAAGTACCCTCAGGTCTAACCTTTTAAGCCGTCTCTCAGACTCGCGCTTCACGAAGATCGGAAGGGGTAAAGCTCCGCAACTTTTCTGGTTCACTGGTTCAGCGTCCTAGCTCACTGCTTTGCTGTTTTGCTTGCGTTTCGAACTCCGTTCTGCTCATGTTCGGCCTCTGTCTTGCTGCTCACTTCTCGGGCCACCTGTTTTAACGTTTTCAATGAACTGTTCCAAGTTTACGTGGGTTCTTAGTGCAGTTGTGTGTGATTATTTTTAAGATTATCTATGCAGTTTTTATGTTACTGTTTTTAAGGTTTTTAGGGACTGTTTTAAGAGGATTTGGGCTGCTATTTTAAGGTGATTCGGGGGCTGTTTTTGAGTGTTTGTTAGGGGGTGTTTTAGTGGTTGTAAGGGCTGTATGGGGGGATGTGTTCTCGGTGCAGGAGGGGAGTGTTTTGACTTGGCTAAGGAGGGTTATTGCTTGTGGTGGTCTCGGTTATGGTGGATGATTGAGGCTCTTGTTGTCTCGGCTATGGAGGAGGTAGTTAGGGCTCTTTGTTCTCTTTTTTTGTGTATATGTGAAGTGTCTTGGGCGTGTATTAGAGAGAGTTGGGCGTGAATTCTATGTGTCAAGGAGAGGATGGCTTTGGTTAGGGGTTGTTTATATAGAAGAGAGCTAGGGTTTGCCCTTGTCTCACAAGGAAGAGATCTAGTTTCCAAATTAGGAGTCCTAAGGATGGTATACACAAGATTGAGGGGGGAGAAAATATTTAAATTAGGAAGCCAACTATTTTAAATGGTAGATGTCTTATTAGATTAGGAAGTCAAATATTTGATTGGTTTTAATTGGTTAAGATTGATTTTAATTAGGCATATCTTCTTTTTTTAATTAGTTTAAGTTTGGTAAATGTTTTATTTAATTGGTAAATGGTTTAAATATTTTATTTAATGTTTAATATTTAAATTAATATTTATTTATTTAATTTGGGATGTGTTTTATGGGCTTTGGGGAGCTAAATGGGCTGGGGTGTGAGGCTAGCAGCAAAACCAAAATTGCCGACACCGTTCGAACGCTTCCTCGAACACGACACGAACGCCCGCAAACTGTTTGACGTTCGAACGAAGTAACGAACGCAGCACTAATGAAGATAGTGAGCTTGTTTATTCTGAATTTCCCTTTCCGATATCCGTTTCCCGCGGCTTCCGTGACTCAAAAGGTAGTGCCTCCAAATGAGACTCATCATCGGGTTTCATATGTAAAAATACAATGCCTACAGTCGCCCCCACTTTGATGGGGCTTGTGCAGTGTGTGACAGTGACAGTCCTATCAAAGTCTATGCAATGCATTTTTTACTTACCTGGCTAGCTAGTTGTCTCGAGCTGAGCTGATACTGCAGTGGACCTCGATCCTTGAGACGCATCTCAATACTGCTGATGATGTGGGCCTCGCCTGCAAAATGATGGGATGTGGAGCCTCGCTCCTCAGCCGATATGGGCTTCGCCCCCAAGCTGATATAATGTGATGTGGAGCCACGCTCCTCAGCCGATATGGGCTTCGCCCCCAAGCTGATATGATGTGATGTGGAGCCTCGCTCCTCAGCCGATATGGGCTTCGCCCCCAAGCTAATATGGTGTGATGTGGAGCCTCACTCCTCAACCGATATGGGATTCGCCCCCAAGCTGATATAATGTGATGTGGAGCCTCGCTCCTCAGCCGATATGGGCTTTGCCCCCAAGCTGATATAATGTGATGTGGAGCCTCGCTCCTCAGCCGATATGGGCTTCACCCCCAAGCTGATATATGTGATGTGGAGCCTCGCTCCTCAGCCGATATGGGCTTCGCCCCCAAGCTGATATAATGTGATGTGGAGCCTCGCTCCTCAGCCAATATGGACTTCGCCCCCAAGCTGATATAATGTGATGTGGAGCCTCGCTCCTCAGCCACTATGGGCTTCGCCCCTAAGCTGATATGATGTGAGGCTTACTGCTCGCTCTTTTCCGTCTTCAACACATGTTTACACAAAACAGAACAAACACAAAAATATGCAATATAGGTTACGTGTATGCATGTATGCAGGAGTTTTCTTATTCCGTTGGGTTAGGTTTTCCACTGGCGACCAAGTCTTCTCAGGCAAAGTACAACTTCAACCTGTCTACATTGATTGGTTCTGTGAATTCATTTCCCTCGAGGTCTGACAACTTCACTGCTCCATTTCCAATGACTTTCTGAACGATGTAAGGTCCTTCCCAGTTTGGCCTGAATTTCCCTCTCGGATCTGTCGTCGACGGCCTCGACTGCTTAAGTATCAAATCTCCCTTTCTGATCTTTGTGGGACGTACTTTCTTGTTGAAGGCCCGGGCCAGTCTCTTCTGATACAACTACATGTGATGTAAGGCTTTTATCCTTTTCTCGTCCAAAAGTGCTAACTGATCAAATCTCTGTGCGGCCCATTCTGACTCAGGTAACTCTGTCTCTGCTAATACCCTCATAGACTGTATTTCCATTTCCACCGGCAGTACTGCTTCCATCCCGTACACTAAAGAGTAAGGTGTTGCACCCGTTGCTGTTCTGACTGATGTTCTGTACCCCCACAAGGCATACGGTAGTCTCTGCCCAATCCCTGTAGTTCTCTGTCATCTTAGCCAGAATTGTCTTTACAGTCTTGTTGGCTGCCTCAACTGCCCCATTCGCTTGTGGCCTGTAAGGTGATGACTTATGATGGCCTATCCTGTAACTTTGGCAGCATTGCCTTTGTCTTTCCTTGAAACTGTACCCCATTGTCGTGACCACGTGGTGCGGCATACCATACCGACAAATGAGGTTCCGTGCTATGAACTTGGCCATCTGTTTTGCTGTAACGTTCCGGAACGACTCAGATTCTACCCATTTTGAGAAGTAATCCACTGCTACTACTATGAGCGATGCCCATTAGATGCATTCGGTCGAATTTTCCCCGATCATGTCAATCTCCCATGCTGAGAACGGCCATGGCTCTGACAGCCCGTGTAACTCTGTATGTGGCAGATGACTCAAATTGCCATGTATCTGACAGTCGTGACAGTGGTTTACCATCCTTGCGCAGTCTGTCTCCATAGTCGACCAATAAAACCTCTGTCTCACTATCTTGCGGGACAAGTTCAACCCATTCATGTGCGGACCACATACCGCATGTACCTCTTCCATCACTTTCTGAGCTTCTTCTTTTCTCAAACATTTCAACCGAATGCCGTTTGCTTGCCTTTTGTACAGTTCCCCTTTTAAGATTACATACTGGGAAGCCAACTTCTGAATGGTTATTCTGTCTTTTCTGCCTGCCCCTTCCGGGAGTTCACCATATTCCAGATACCTCTGGATGTCATAATACCAAGGTTTACCATCATCGACCTCAACTCCCAGAATTCTTTCTATCTCATAAACAGGTATGCTCGCTGTTGTCAGTATCAACGGTCTCATTACTAACTTCTCTGGATTTTCCCAAGTTGCTGCAAGTGTAGCCAATGCATCTGCCATCTGATTCTCTTCTCTCGGTAGGTGCTGAAACTTACACTCGGGGATAACTTGTGCCAACTTTCTGAGGTGAAAAAGGTAAGGTTTCAACCGTTCTTCTTTCAATTCCCATTCTCCTCGCATCTGCTGGACTACAAACATAGAATCTCCGTAGACTTCCACACTCCCGGCCTTCAAGGCTATCAATGCTGTCAAACCAAAAGCACATGCTTCATACTCGGCCATGTTATTAGTCACTCTGAATGTCAACCTCTTGGCTAAAGGCAAAGTCTCCCCTTCGGGGGTCACTATCACGATCCCAATTCCGGCTCCCTTGCAATTCACTGCCCCGTCGAAATACATCTTCCATCTCTGAACTGTTATTGCTTGGATCTCTTCATCTGGAAATTCAAACTTATACTGATCCCCCTCAACAGGTTGCATTGCCAGAAACTCCGCTACTGCTCGCCCTTTGATCACTTTGGAGGTGAGATATTCAATGTCAAACTCTGTCAGCAATACCAACCATCTGCCCAACTTTCCCACTAGTGAAGGCACCGAATGAAGATACTTCAGAGGATCTCCTTTGCCACTACCTGGATCTTGTATGACTGAAGTAATGCCGCAATTTTCTGGAAGCCCATACCACTGCAAGACAGATCTTCTCAACTTCTTGATACCGAGCCTCATACGGGAGCATCTTCTTACTCAGATAATAACTGCATGTTCTACCCCTGTCTCATCCGTTTGTACCACCATTGCCCCCAGTGCTTCTGATTCTATAGCCAAATACAATATCAAAGGTCTGCCCGGCCTCGGAGGTTTCAATACATGAGGCTTTACCAAGTACTCTCTGATCTTGTCGAAGGCTGTCTGACACCGTTCATTCCATCTCACTGGCTGATCTTTTCTCAACAGTTTGAAGATAGGCTCACATACTGATGTCAACTTGGCGATGAACCGACTGATGTACTGAATCTTTCCCAAGAATGCTCTGACTTCTTTTCTGTCTTCGGTTGCAGGCATTTCTGTGATTGCCTTGATCTTCTCGGAGTCTACCTCTATTCCGCCCATTCCCACTGTATGACCAAGCAATTTCCCTGATGTCACCCCAAACACACATTTCTTGGGATTTAGCCGCATTTATATCTGTCAACTCTCTGAAGGAACCTTTCCAGTGCTTCAATATGCCCAACTCTTGTCTCTGATTTCACCATCATGTCATCCACATACACCTCAATCTCTTTGTGCATTAAGTCGTGGAAAAGTGTGGTGGCCATCCGCTGATAGGTAGCCCTCGCATTCTTAAGCCCAAACGGCATAACCTTGTAACAATAAGTACCCCACTCGGTAATAAATGCAGTCTTGTGTTTATCTTCCTCAGCCATGAGAACTGATTGTAACCTGAAAATCCATCTGCAAATGAATACATAGCAGATAAAGCCGCACTATCAACCAGAACATCTATATGCGGCAGAGGAAAATCATCTTTCGGACAGCCTTGTTGAGATCTCTGTAGTCTACACACATTCTGACCTTCCCATCTTTCTTTGGTACCGGCACTATATTAGCCAACCACTCTGGATATTTTACTACTTCCAGGACCCCACATCTATCTGTTTATTAACTTCCTCTCTGACTTTCTCAGCCCATTCTGGTCTAATCCGTCGGAGTTTCTGTTTTTACCGGCCTCATATTTGGATAAGTTGGTATCGTGTGTTGGGCAATGTTTCTGTCTACCCCAGGCATGTCCTCATAGGACCAAGCAAACACTTTGGCATATCTGACCAACACTTCTTCTAGTTTCTCCCTCTCTTCGGAGGTTACTTCACTTGCAATCAAAATTTCCTTGGGGTTCTCAAGTGTACCCAAGTTAAATGCAGTAGTTCTAGCTGAACTGATATCAAATATGCTTGATTCGTGCAGAGCAAATGGAAATGACTCAGGCAAGTAAGCAAAAGAAATGTCTTTATTATTGGATAATGCGGAAGTACATTCAAACAAATCAGGAAGATAAATGTCTTCATCATCTATAGACACTTCTTCATCTGCAATCAGATCTTCCTCAGGCTTTTCGTCCTCTCCCAGAGTCAGGCTTTCCAACTTCATCAATTCTTCTTCCCAATTCTCTGCTTCCACAGCTTCTTTAACCAACGGTTTCTCACCCAACAAATCCTGGAAGATCTCAAATCCCGGTACCACAATTCCATTAACTTCCACAGGTTCAGGCTCCCCTTGATATCCTGAAGCTTTCACAAAACATTCCATCAGTTTCAGCCCTTTTTCTTGACCTTTGGCTTTTCTTCATCAGACTTATACCCCAAACCTTTCCGAGTGGTCTGTCCTCTAAAATCTGGCAATTTTGAACCTTCACCGGTTCAAATTCATTTTCTCCATAATCCTAGCCACCCTAGGATCCACCCATCCTCAAAAGTAGCTGACACCTGAAACCTTGTGAAAGGTTGTATCTCCAAGGCAGCCACGCATTATCTACCTCAGCCCGGATAGTAACAACTTCTCCCTCATACGGGAACTTGATCATCTGATGCAAAGTGGAAGGCACACCCCCAAGTTTGTGAAACCAAGGCCTTCCCAACAATAAGGCAAAAGTGGCTGGGATGTCCAGCACTGTGAACTCAACCTCATCTTCAATCGGTCCTACCTTGACCATAGCCACAAAGGTACCCCCAACTCCTCTTTTACTGTCATCATAAGCTTTAATAGTCATACTGGAGGGGTCCAAGTCTGTTGCTTTCATACCCAATTTTGCTAGAATTTTCAGCGGGCACACATTGATGGACGAACCGTCATCCACCATCACACATGAAGTCTTCTTGCCCCTCACTTCAGCCCTGATAAATAAAGGCCTATTATGATTCCTCCCCTCTGCTGGAAGTTCATCCTCGGAAAAATATATCTGCAAAGCTTCTTTCTGAACTGACCCAACAAACATTGCAGGGTTGGCGTCTTCTGGTACCATAATTTTGCTCAAGGCCTCAACCATGGCCTGTCTATGCTCTCGGGATGCACATAATAGTTCCCAGATACTCACTTGTGCTCTAGTCTTCCTCAATTGCCTCAGCACTATATCCCCCTCAGTATTTTCTGCAGTCTCCACCACTTCTCTACCATCTGTCAAAACTCCCTTACCCTTCTCCGCCATATCATTGTAAAAGCGACCGCTACGCGTCATTCCCCTTACTTCTTCCTCATCACTGCTAGAGAAATCAAGCCAAAAGTTTTTCCCCTGTTCTGCCTCATCTTCACTAGTACTATCCCAGATTCCAAGGCAAAAGGCTTGAGGGTGGAAGGATTTTAGGACAATGTCTTCTGGGAGGCCAGAATTGATCATGTAGATTGGTGGGGGTACTGCTCGGTAATTGGGTAAGGGGTTTCTATTTGTGTCTGGTTGTTCGGTTACGGGGTTAGGTATCTTTTTAGAGTCAATGAGGTCTTGGATCTCATGGCGCAGTCGGGCACAGTTGTCAGTGTCATGGCCCTTCTGCTGATGAAAATAACAGTAAAGGTTGAGATTGAAATGTGGTGGTGGTGGGTTTGGGATAGGTTTGGCTTCTAAAGGCTTTAAAAGCCCTTGCCTCTTCAGTTTTTCTAGCACTTTTGACAGGGGCCTTCCCAAGTTAGAAAACTGCCGGTTCCGGATAGCGACAATCTCAGCAGAAACGGGCTTTGCTCCCGATGTTCCCCCAATGGGCCTCCTGTTCAAACCATAGAATTTTCCATTCTCGGCCTCTTCTTCTTCAATGTCCATGACAGTTTCCCTCAACTGCCGAAAATCAGTAATCATGGAATAGATGGAGGGCTTGGTGCCCTTGATGATCATTTTAATCTGGTCCTTCTCTGAGGGCCTAGTCTGCATTTTCAACAACTGACCCCTCCATCGATCCACATACTCCTTAAAACTCTCCTCCGATTTATGCTTAACATTCTCTAGATCGCGGAGTGACAGATCGATCTCTAGGTCAGTGACATACTGCTTCAGGAAAGCATCAGCTAACTCTCTCCAATCTTCCTTCACTTTCTTCTCTAAACTGTGGTACCACACCACGGGAGCTCCTTCAAGCGACATCCCGAACATTTTCTGCACTTGGCGCTGAGATAAGCCAACTGAACTCTTGACTGATACAAACTGTCGGAGATGCACCCTTGGATCCCCATTCCCGTTAAACTTAGCCATATCAGGCATCTTGAACTGTGCCGGCAACTGTTCCTCAAAATTCAGTGTGTCATAATCCAGCAGATCCTCATTCTTACCCCTCATCTTGCGGGTAACCGACTCAACCTGATCCCAGAGTTTCTGTAACTCTGCCTGAGACCAGATACTCTGCCTGCTGCATACTCTGCCATATCATCATCAAAAGCTGGGGTATCATCCCCCAATCTGTTCGGAGATTCCTCTTGCCTCACATCCCTATAATTAACCCCGGCACGAGACCCAGCTATACCAGCCATAGCAGTAGTCAAAGCCTGCAACTGTTCAGTGATCTTGGCGAGACCGTTCTCTAACTGATCCATACGGGACACCTCATTATCGGATTCACTCATACTTGTTCTTTTAATGAGTCTGGTTCCTTCCCTAACCCAAACGGTATCTATGGTGTCTTTTTTAAGACACAGAGGATGTCAACAAGGTATATGTATGCATGATGTGCATAAGAAGTATATAACATATATTAAATCAAATAAAATTCTCAAACAAATCGGCCTATTATCATTTTAGAAGCTTTTGGGACAACTGCCATAAGAGTGAACCCGTCCCAGTTTAAATGGCCCAACGAGTTCATGTCTTATGGCAAAGAGCCCAACTAAATCCAAATGATAATATTCCGAACACAATCATAAAATGGCCCATTGTTATTTAGAAGCCTTTTGCCGAATCGTCATAAGATGTGTTCTTGTCCCAGTTTAAATGGCCCAACAAGCCCATATCCCATGATAAATGGTCCAAATGGATCCAAACAATGATGTTCCCAAACACAAGCATAAAAGAAAGATGATGCAAACATGACATAATAATTTTTACAAAGTGGCCCATCAACATTTCAGAAGCTTTTGGCCTAATAGCCATAAGGTGTGAACTTGCCCCAGTTTAAATGGCCCAGCAAGTGACCGGCGTAAACACATACGTATAACGCAAGCGCACGTATCGTTCAAGTAGTATAAAAATATCGATCCCACGAGGACTTAATATCTAAACTATTATTTTATGAGGTCAAATGAACTAATATCTAACAAGTTGATTGATTGATTTGAAATGGTGACGATTCTAAATTTAAAAGCAAGTAAATAAAATTGTCGAAAATAGGTTTTAAGAAAATTCAATATTAAAAACTATCTAGGGTTGTGATTTCTTCTTCCAATATCATTTTAAAGATGAAGTGGTTATCTTAAAGTTGGGTAATATATTGATTTATTAACCTGGAACACTAAATTATGTGTAAGCCTCTGTCGATGGTCAGACACAAATACCCAGTTTAACCCAATTGAACCATATGTCTATGTCAACCAAATTACCTAGATTCATTAAGATTAAGTTCCAATTATGGCTACCCCCGCCCGACAGGTATATTCCTATCCTGTAAGGAAATCTATTAAAAGGGTTATCTATCCTCAAGGAAGATCGTGGGCTATTGAGTCTAAGGCTGAAACCTAAAATCCCTATGTCTAGTTCATTTTAGATTTACCAGATCAATTTTATTAATGGCCAGTTAATGAAAAAGCATTAAGTTTAAGACACAATAAATAAATCTTTATATTACCCAAGCTATAATCTAACCCTTATAAAACGGTGATATTGGATTTCATCACAACCCCAGATAACTAATTTAGTTACCACACATAACTAGGGCTAATAAAAACTTAAAAGTAAAAGACATAAAATGAAAATGCTTGAAAGTAATTGCGGTAAAGTAAAAGCTGAAAAGTAAATTATAAATAAAATAAAATGCTAAGGTAAAAGGAATTACTTTTACTACTACTAATTTAGATATCTCCCATAAAATAATATATAAACTTGTGATATTATTTTACCAACCGACCAATCTGGCGGTATCCTGATTAAGTCAAATTAAGTCCAACCAGCCATATAGGCGGTACCAAAATAAATTTACCAACCGACCAATCTGGCGGTATCCTTGATTAGTCAGGTTTAAACCAGATTAAATTGAATTGCCAACCGACCAATATAGCGGTATCCTTTATTAATCAGTATTTTAAATAGTGAATATATTATTTTTAAGGGAGATTAATCTAAATAGTAATAGTAAAAGAATTACCTTTCACCCTAGCTTGGGAAATTACCTCCTCATTACTGAAAAGTAAAAACTGAAAAATTAAAGAAAGAAAAGTATTGTGAGTAAAAGTAAATTGCGGAAAGTAAAAACTGAAAAGTAAATAAAAGAAAGTGCGAAACTGAAAATTAATTACTGAAAACTAAAAATAAACAAACTAGATACAATCTTCTTTTTATTCATTAAGAATTTCAAGGAAGAAAGTATGAATTTTACAAATGAAATGGCTTGGTATTTATAGGCAAAATTTTGCCACCATCAAATCATCAATCAATTTCTCCACCAATTACATTATTAATTTCTCCACTAATTACTCCACCAAATCCATAATTGCTCCAATAATTTCTTATCTTGTTTGGTGTTGATTTGATAATTTTTATTAATTATTAATTAATTAATATTTTGCTTTGAAAATGATTGATAATGACTTTTAATAATTACACTCCACACACTTCTGGATGGTTCATCAATTTCGGTCATGAAATCTTCAGAATTCGAAAATATTTTCTCTTTCAAAGTTGTAGATCTTTGAGTCTTCTTTAATCTGGCACTTGAATCAGCTCAATCCGATATCTGAGTAAAACGTTATGCCCAAACTACGACAGATGCGCAAAACTGGAATTTCCAAAACTGCACTTCGTCAAAAACGCCCTTTCAAATTTCCAATCTTCAAAATTAATATATCAAGTCCAATAATTGCCCTTATTTGATCCACATTTCGTCCTAAATGATTTCATTAAGACCCGATATTATTTTATCTGCAAAATAAACTAAAACACATCAAAACGTTCATCAAACCCGAGAAACTAAACAAAATATTAAGTAAAAGGGGCGGTAAATATTGATATATTTTCCGCTCATCACACCCCCAAACCTAACATTTTGCTAGTCCTCGAGCAAAACAAAAAATTAAAATTAAAATTAAACTAAGCCACTTTCGTAGGGATCACGGTTGCATTTAGCGTATGCAACAAGCCTTTAAACCCCTAGGTGTCCCTAGTGGACGAGTTGTAGTCTCGTGAGGGTTTACAGCAATGATACCCACAAACATTTTACAAAAGTAAAAAGGCAGTAAAACTAATGCACACAAAAGCAAAAAGACAAGAGAAAAGAGAATAAAGAAGATAGTAACTAATCAGGTGAAACTTCTACTACAAGTTTCTAGTTGTTTTGTTTCTTTATAAATTACTAAATAAGTAAATTCTCCGATTATTTTTACCATTCTTCATATACACAGCCAACATAATATTAAACAACTCATTTTTGCCCACAACAGTCATAAGTGCAGTTGATAAGAGAGTAATATTTTTGTCCTAAAGTTCTATCAGATTTCACACCTTTTTGTAGCAATGGAATAATTTTTCTGATTTTTCTGATTTTTTTCTTTGATTTTTCTGAATTTTGACTTTTTATTTATATACAATACCTTCCGTCTATGTAGCGAGCTTTGGGTCGGTGACTCCCAAACCAGTTGGCTTTAGGGCACCAGGTGTTAAGACACCCCTACGAACTTAATTACTCAGACTTCAGATATATATATTTTGCAGTATCTTTGATCCATGTAACGAGCTTTGGGCCAATGACTCCCAAACCAGTTGGTTTTAGGGCACTAGGTGTTAAAACACCCTTACAGACTTAATAACCCGGATCTTAGATACTTTATTTTTTTTTTTTTATATCAGAAATGATTTTTTTTTTATTCCATAACTATTAATAGATGTTTCCTCCAATTAAACTAGAGCACGAAATATTACAAGCTTTTCAATTACAGCTCATGTCTGTATGTTACTATGCATGTTGATAATACCTGTCAAATGAGCATATGAAGATTCATTTTAGTCAGTATTATGGAGAATTCACAAATTAAATAATTCAAAATGAAATAAACAAAAATTAACTTGTTTCGAAATAAATGGTTTGAAATACGTCTCAAGAGTGGAAACTCCTTACTCGGCTATTTCTTACCAATTTCACCTTTTAGTTAAAATAAAAACACAAAAATGCAAAATATTTTTGTAATTTTTGAAAAATTTTCAATTTTTTTTGTATTTTTCGAAAAATTTGGACTAAAAATAAAAACACAATACAAACAAGTACTATTAACTATACCTCACCCCCAAACCTAAATGAGACATTGTCCCCAATGTCTTAAACAGTGAAAGAAGAGTTTAGAAAATAATACCTGGTTAGCTGAAATTCTACAGGAAAATTAAAGGTTAAGATCCAGATTATTCGTCGCTTCTTACCACGATCGTCCTCAGACCATTTTATTTTTGAAATGATAGGGTCAACTTTCGGTTCATAGGCTATGAGTTGGTCTATTAGATCCGGAGCAGTTCTGGCAGTAAGAGGAGTTCTTTCATAGGTTTTGACACGAACCCATTTCTCCGAGCATCATCAAGAAACACACAAAGAAAATCATAAAATCCATCAACGTTGAGTAGTCCAAGCGGTTTCTGGTGTATGTTCAGGTTCGCCCAAGATAGTACTATAAAAATTTCCTCCAATGTGCCCAAGCCACCTGGCAAAGCAATAAAAGCATCAGAACGGTTAATCATTTCTACCAGTCGTTCAGACATACCTGGCACGATCAGTTCCTCTCCGTTTGATGATCCAATAAGATTCGCCTCTGCCAAAGGTTTTGGGATGATTCCCAAAACATGACTGCCTCCTTCCTGTACAGCCTTTGAAACGATCCCCATAAGTCCAATATTTCCTCCGCCATATATTAAGTGCATATTCCTTGCAGCTAAGACTCAACCCAATTCCTGTGCTGCTTCTATGTATTGTGGCTTAGTACCAACACTACTACCGCAAAACACGCATATGTTTTCAACTCGTCTTCTTGAAGTGGCTTCCATATTTTATGTATTTCTTTTTCAAATCAGGATGCCTTCAAAAGTGCAATGACGGGCTGAATTTATAGTACCTGAAAAAGGGTGAGTAATAATAGCACTAATATCTTCCAGAGGACGATTGTTAGTTAAACAACAAAAGAAATCGTGAAAGGTCAAAAAGTCTGATCCTGTCTACGAAAAAAAGATAATTACAATAGAAAAGCGAATCAAAGCAATAATTAATGTAACGGAATTGTGTACGCAATACGCCACTCGTTTGGTATAAATTCATTAGGATGTGTCTCAAGAATTAATTCTTTCCTCATCAGCCATTGCTAATGAATTGTTTCTTTACTTTGTGATTGCCAAACACCATTCCTTCTGTCTTAAAATGCTCCGTTTATGCTTTTCCCTACAAAAATAACACACAAAATTAAAAACTCTACCACATGGATCCAAAATATAAAAACAAAAATTACAACAAATTGCATGGGTTGCCTCCCTGCTAGCGCTAAATTTTTCGTCTTCAGCCAGACGTGACTGAAATCTATCTGTCAAGGAGGTTTCAGATTGTTTTGGATGTCCGATTAAAGACAATCCCATGTGCGTTGCTTTTGAAGGGTCTCTTCCAACGGTACAGTGGCAAAAAATATTTTGTCTCATTCAGTGCTCGTGCCACCTTTTTGCTCCTTGTTACTCCAGTGGTTCCTGCAAAGAAAGAAAGAAAATCAGGAGGTCTCGTATGATGCTTGACTTGGAATGGAAATTCCATTCTGTCAAGCTTCTGGTTGATATCTTTAATTTGTACTCCCCAAAACAGCGATGTTTCTCCTGAATGCTCTGGATCTTTATTAAGGTCAGACATTTGCTCCTCCATTTGCTCTGTTTCTTGCTCCACCTTCTCTTCACAGATGTATTGTAAAATTCTTGTATTCATCTCTTCATCTGTCATCTGTGAAATACATGCTTCAAAATTGTCAACCCGAGGATGCAAAGATGTTTCTAACATTAGGTTTTCATCCTCTGATACGACTGGAATGGATGGTTCAGATAGATCTTCTTCAAACATCAAGGTAAAGCATGCTCCAAGATCTTCATTTTGAGGATTGAAAGTTTGATCCTCCGTTGTTGGTGCAGTTGGTACAAATAGATCAGCTTCATCCTCGTCAGAATCTGAATAATAAAAGTCAAATTGAGACTTTGCCGGTTCGGGCTCCTGAACTGATACCTCTGGTTGTTGATACTGCTCAGCCTCCTCCTCTGTTGAAGTGTCATTGTGAATGATTGGTACTCGAAGGCTTCATCTATGTCATCTGAAACTGGTTCTTGAGGTATGTAGTTCTGGTTTTCTGTGAATTGTCTCATTTGATTTGTCATCCTCTGAATGAATTCTGATTGTCTCTGAATACTTTCAAATTGTTTCTGGCTTGTTTCAAGCATTGTATCTAACTTTTCTTTTTGTTTCTTGAACATATCTTCGAGCATGTTTAGCAACTGATCTTCCTCTGATGGTTCTGGTTGTTGATGAAGATCATAGGTAGATGGTGGATAAGATGGAAAATGTGGTTCTGTGAAATGTGATGGCTCGTCATAACAAGAAGGATCTTGATAGCTCTGCCACCCTGGATGGTATTTGTATTTGCAATAATCTCTAGGGTGGTTACCATTACAATGTCACATCTCCCCATTGCGTTTTGTTTAGCAAATGTGGTATTGCTTGGTTCTGGCATCCAGTGATAATTGTTGGGCTGGACAACAGGCCTCAGAAAACCGGACTGTTGCTCCCAAATTTGGGGTGTATTTTCTAGTAAAGCTCGTGATCTCTCAATCTCCCAATAAAGTTCCATTTTTCAATCACCTGAAAAATAAAAGAAGTAAAAATTACAGATAAAGAAAATTAGATACAAGTAAATTAGATAGCTTCAAAATTAACAACTCAAGAAATATAAGTCCCCGGCAACGGCGCCAAAAACTTGACCGGCGTAAACACACACGTATAACGCAAGCGCACGTATCGTTCAAGTAGTATAAAAATATCGATCCCACGAGGACTTAATATCTAAACTATTAATTTTATGAGGTCAAATGATTACTAATATCTAACAAGTTGATTGATTGATTTGAAATGGTGACGATTCTAAATTTAAAAGCAAGTAAATAAAATTGTCGAAAATAGGTTTTAAGAAAATTCAATATTAAAAACTATCTAGGGTTGTGATTTCTTCCAATATCATTTTAAAGATGAAGTGGTTATCTTAAAGTTGGGTAATATATTGATTTATTAACCTGGAACACTAAATTATGTGTAAGCCTCTGTCGATGGTCAGACACAAATACCCAGTTTAACCCAATTGAACCATATGTCTATGTCAACCAAATTACCTGGATTCATTAAATTAAGTTCCAATTATGGCTACCCCCGCCCGACAGGTATATTCCTATCCTGTAAGGAAATCTATTAAAAGGTTATCTATCCTCAAGGAAGATCGTGGGCTATTGAGTCTAAGGCTGAAACCTAAAATCCCTATGTCTAGTTCATTTTAGATTTACCAGATCAATTTTATTAATGGCCAGTTAATGAAAAAGCATTAAGTTTAAGACACAATAAATAAATCTTTATATTACCCAAGCTATAATCTAACCCTTATAAAACGGTGATATTGGATTTCATCACAACCCCAGATAACTAATTAGTTACCACACATAACTAGGGCTAATAAAAACTTAAAAGTAAAAGACATAAAATGAAAATGCTTGAAAGTAATTGCGGTAAAGTAAAAGCTGAAAAGTAAATTACAATAAAATAAAATGCTAAGGTAAAAGGAATTACTTTTACTACTACTAATTTAGATATCTCCCATAAAATAATATATAAACTTGTGATATTATTTTACCAACCGACCAATCTGGCGGTATCCTGATTAAGTCAAATTAAGTCCAACCAGCCATATAGGCGGTACCAAAATAAATTTACCAACCGACCAATCTGGCGGTATCCTTGATTAGTCAGGTTTAAACCAGATTAAATTGAATTGCCAACCGACCAATATAGCGGTATCCTTTATTAATCAGTATTTTAAATAGTGAATATATTATTTTTAAGGGAGATTAATCTAAATAGTAATAGTAAAAGAATTACCTTTCACCCTAGCTTGGGAAATTACCTCCTCATTACTGAAAAGTAAAAACTGAAAAATTAAAGAAAGAAAAGTATTGTGAGTAAAAGTAAATTGCGGAAAGTAAAAACTGAAAAGTAAATAAAAGAAAGTGCGAAACTGAAAATTAATTACTGAAAACTAAAAATAAACAAACTAGATACAATCTTCTTATTTATTCATTAAGAATTTCAAGGAAGAAAGTATGAATTTTACAAATGAAATGGCTTGGTATTTATAGGCAAAATTTTGCCACCATCAAATCATCAATCAATTTCTCCACCAATTACATATTATTTTTCTCCACTAATTACTCCACCAAATCCATAATTGCTCCAATAATTTCTTATCTTGTTTGGTGTTGATTTGATAATTTTTATTAATTATTAATTAATTAATATTTTGCTTTGAAAATGATTGATAATGACTTTTAATAATTACACTCCACACACTTCTGGATGGTTCATCAATTTCGGTCATGAAATCTTCAGAATTCGAAAATATTTTCTCTTTCAAAGTTGTAGATCTTTGAGTCTTCTTTAATCTGGCACTTGAATCAGCTCAATCCGATATCTGAGTAAAACGTTATGCCCAAACTACGACAGATGCGCAAAACTGGAATTTCCAAAACTGCACTTCGTCAAAAACGCCCTTTCAAATTTCCAATCTTCAAAATTAATATATCAAGTCCAATAATTGCCCTTATTTGATCCACATTTCGTCCTAAATGATTTCATTAAGACCCGATATTATTTTATCTGCAAAATAAACTAAAACACATCAAAACGTTCATCAAACCCGAGAAACTAAACAAAATATTAAGTAAAAGGGGCGGTAAATATTGATATATTTTCCGCTCATCAGCAAGCCGCATTCTGACAATAGTCCAACGGCATCCAAATGAGGATGGTCCACAAGCACATATTCAAGGAAATTTGTTACTACTTTAGCCAACCCGGTCTATGGGTGGGTTAGCAAGAGTATAGACAAAGACTCTCACCGGCGAAGGATGGCCCACAACTAGGTCTCCCCACTCAAGGATTCGAGCAACCAAGTGAGCGCACCCCCTTTTTTATACACTAAGGTACGTGCCAATGAGCTATGGTGTGTGACGGACTGTCAAATGGATTTCCCGTTGTAGATCCCCCAGAGGGAAGGTGGAGCGAGGCTCACTTAAATACCCAAGCCTCTTAGGCTCTTATCGCTTGTTGTCAGAAATAAACAACGAGTCCTCCAAATTAGTCCATCACAATAGGCTACAAGTAGATGGCTATCTAGGTGCCTTCACAGCTTTTCCTTCTAGAAAGGTAGTGAATGAATGAAGACACCAAACCATTACCTAGCCTTAAAATGCCTTTGATTAAACCCTCACTTTATCCACTATAGACACGGTCAATTAAAACATAAATCCAAACATCACAAGATAATATTTCGGGGCCGATTCTCTATCCCCAGTGGAGTCGCCAGACTGTGGGAACACAGGAAATCTGGGGCGACGCATGCTGTCCCGGGCTCGCGGTCCGGTCGGGAGTACGGAGTAGCCACGGGGGACTAAACCGGAGAATAATGGAGTCGCCACCCGGTGTGAACCGGGAAAATGAGATTTAAGGCCGCACTCACCCCTCGCAAGGGAAGACCTCAAACCGTTGGGTTCGGAATGGTCCCTTACTTATGTCACTTATAATGAAAGGATTTACATAATAATTTAATCAGGCTTAAGTAACACTTATTCCTAAGAATATCATGCTTTTATATTCACGGGTACAAAATAACACTTATACATACATTTCACATATATCTCATATCTAAGAAAACATGCCTAAAAATACGTCAAAGTAACAATGAACATACAACTTCATTCAGCATATCATATTCATGAAAAACACAAGCATACATAATAACCGCACAAGCATACATGTGAGCATTTTTCCAAGTGATACGTGGAATTGTATCCCAAGTACAGACCGCATTACCGTCCATACGGAATCGGCTACGGAATTTATGTCTGGGTTTCCATCCGATATATCACAAGAAATAATACTCCAAAGTCATCATGGCATAGGTATATGAATCGTAATGCGTTAAATCAAGACTAAGGCAATGACGCAACTAATGGAATAAACATGCTTTTTATTATTATGTGCACAAAGATAAGAATAACTATGTGTGGTTCCATAAGAAATCACCTAAGAAACAATTATACATGGCATGTGATGAATATGTCACAGTTCAGTGTGTTCGCGTTCGTGTAGCGTTCGTAAACGCGTTCGAACGGAAATGAAACAGAATGCTCGCATTCGTGTGGCGTTTGTTAACGTGTTCGAACGGAAATGAAACAGAATGCTCACGTTCGTATGGCGTTTGTTAACGCGTTCGAACGGAAATGAAACAGAATGCTCACGTTCGTATGGCGTTCGTGAACGCGTTCGAACGGAAATGAGACCTGATGCATGATAAGGCAAAATGCATACGCGTTCGAGTTGTGTTCGTAAACACGTTCGAACGGGAACAGACCTGATGCATGAAATGGGACGCAATACATAAACAACAAAATAAAGGGGCGCGACGAAGTACTGCCGTAAAGGTGGCCTTTTGGGGCTCTTGATCTCTCAAAGAGAGGACCTTTAGACCAACATACTAAGCCCATGCGCATCACATCACACATACAAAAATAGAGCCAATCATATCAAAACCAAGTATGCCCGATTGAACACATCTTACATCCAATCCGGACACACATCAACCGGCGCGGCAAAGCATCGTGGTAAAGGGTTTTAACCCCTCCCCATAAGGGATCTTTCATTCCACTTACTAAGCCCATGCGCTTGATTGAACCATGCGTAAAAAGATAAAGAATAATATCAAACTAAGTATGCCCGATTGAAGGTATCTTGCATCCAACCGAACACACATCAACCGGCGCGGCGAAGTAGTGTCACAAAGGTGGCCTTTTCGGCTCTTCGTCTCTCAATAGAGGACCTTTGGACTAACTCACTAAGCCCATGCGCTTGATTGAATCATGCATAAATAAACAACATACAGAATTCAAGTGACGAAAAACAAACAAACCAAAGCAACACAAGGCAAAAGATAGTGCCGTTTACTCAAGCGGTACGTGGAGTTGTGTCCCGAGTACAGATCATATTACCGTCCATTCGGAATCGGCTATGAAATTTATGTCCGGGTTTCCATCCGATATACCGCGAGAGTTAACACATTTCTCATTCATCCCATACCCACAACACACATCATACATAAACAGGATTCAACGAATAAGTAAAATATAATCAAAATAAATAACAAAAATCACGTAGAGATGGGTGTGAAAAGTACCCTCAGGTCTAACCTTTTAAGCCGTCTCTCGGACTCGCGCTTCACGAAGATCGGAAGGGGTAAAGCTCCGCAACTTTTCTGGTTCACTGGTTCAGCGTCCTAGCTCACTGCTTTGCTGTTTTACTTGCGGTTCGAACTCCGTTCTGCTCCTGTTCGGCCTCTGTCTTGCTGCTCACTGCTCGGGCCACCTGTTTTAACGTTTTCAATGAACTGTTCCAAGTTTACGTGGGTTCTTAGTGCAGTTGTGTGTGATTATTTTTAAGATCATCTATGCAGTTTTTATGTTACTGTTTTTAAGGTTTTTAGGGACTGTTTTAAGAGGATTTGGGCTGCTGTTTTAAGGTGATTCGGGGGCTGTTTTTTTAGTGTTTGTTAGGGGGTGTTTTAGTGGTTGTAAGGGCTGTATGGGAGGATGTGTTCTCGGTGCAGGAGGGGAGTGTTTTGACTTGGCTAAGGAGGGTTATTGCTTGTGGTGGTCTCGGTTATGGTGGAGGATTGAGGCTCTTGTTGTCTCGGCTATGGAGGAGGTGGTTAGGGCTCTTTGTTCTCTTTTTTGTGTATATGTGAAGTGTCTTGGGCGTGTATTAGAGAGAGTTGGGCGTGAATTCTATGTGTCAATGAGAGGATGGCTTTGGTTAGGGGTTGTTTATATAGAAGAGAGCTATGGTTTGCCCTTGTCTCACAAGGAAGAGATCTAGTTTCCAAATTAGGAGTCCTAAGGATGGTATACACAAGATTGAGGGGGGACAAAATATTTTAAATTAGGAAGCCAACTATTTTAAATTGGTAGATGTCTTATTAGATTAGGAAGTCAAATATTTGATTGGTTTTAATTGGTTAAGATTGATTTTAATTAGGCATATCTTCTTTTTAATTTTAGTTTAAGTTTGGTAAATGTTTTATTTAATTGGTAAATGGTTTAAATATCTTATTTAATGTTTAATATTTAAATTAATATTTATTTATTTAATTTGGGATGTGTTTTATGGGCTTTGGGGAGCTAAATGGGCTGGGGTGTGAGGCTAGCAGCAAAACCAGAATTACCGACACCGTTCGAACGCTTCCTCGAACGCGACACGAACGCCCGCAATCTGTTTGACGTTCGAACGAAGTAACGAACGCAGCACTAACGAAGACAGTGTGCTTGTTTATTCTGAATTTCCCTTTCCGATATCCGTTTCCCGCGGCTTCCGTGACTCAAAAGGTAGTGCCTCCAAATGAGACTCATCATCGGGTTTCACATGCAAAAATACAATGCCTACAATATCCAAATTCGATAGAGCATCTGATTTGATAATGAATCCGATAGTGGATTCGATTTGATAACGGATCCGATTCGATAACAGATCTGATTTGATAAAATTGATTGAATTTTAAGTTATCTGATCCGATTCGATAAAATTGTTATGAATTATAAATTTTCAGATCAATTTTTTGAATCGAATCCGCTATCGAATTAGATTTATTATCAAATGAATCTACTATCAGATTTATTATCAAATCGGATTCGAATCCGTTATCAAATCGGATTCTCTATCGGATTTGGATTTGTTATCAAATCGGATAAAATCCGATTCGATCCGATAATTATCAAATTTATCCGATCCGATCCGAAATTCGACAAACCAACCAAACATGATTTGATCGGATTCGAGAGCCAAATCCAATCCGATCCCTAGTGCTACCAACAATAAGTCAAAAAATAGAATCAAAATATAGGAATATAAATGACTTTTATCATATAAAATTTGTGTGTTAACGACTTGACATGGGCCAAAAAACAGACCAACCCAAATAATCCGAAGGAATCTTCCAATTGATGAACCTAGGATGAAAATGAGCCTGACACATAAAGTAAAACTGCAAGAGAGTAAATACTGACCTTATTTTAATGTAGTGACTTTTAAATGGTTTTTGAACGTGATCACTGAAGTGTGGATCCTACAAAAATTAATCTTACCAACACCTTATCTTTCAACAAAATAAAAAGATAATCCAAACCTAAGGTACAGAAAAAGGCTTAAAGCTCATCTTTAAATAATGTAAAATAAGAAAGCAGAAAAAGGGAGTGAAACATACTCATTGCCTGGGCCAACCCCACTATAATAAGCTGCAAATGAAAACAGGTACTGTTGAATTTTCACTTTAATAATACTCCCCACTTCATGCATAGATAGTGTTAGTGATAGGTATCTTTTTATTGGCCATCGTCCCACCCAATTTGCAATTTCTTATTAAATCAAATCTTTCACTTTATTCTTTACATGATCACTTATTATTAATCTATTTGATTTCCATAGTCATCTTCTATCTTCAAGTTGCAATTACAAAATTAAGGACACGTTTGGACATCTAATACAAATGGAACTTATAATAGAGCATAAATACAATAAAATCTGTTAGAAGCAATTTCTTGGGATAAGGATTGTATATAATGATATACAAGATTATAGATTAATTTACAAGTCTGCATTTATCTTGGTGTAATGATAAGGTTATTCCACTGTGATTTAATCCAGGTTTAAATCACAAGAAAAATTTTTGAAAAAAAAAAATTAAGAGTAAAATTACTTATCTAATCCTCCTTAGAATCCACAAGGTAAAAAACCCAACTCCCACAATTAAATAAATATAAATTTGGCATTAACTTTATTTTTTTTCATAATGATAGATTTTGAACTATGCTCATCACTACCTTACAGAAGAAAAATAAATAAATAAATAAAAATAAATAAACTCAGATGGTGTAGAATAGATACTTGCCAAACTTATTATATTTATTCAATTTTTAACCACCATATGAGTATGATAGTAGACACATACAATGAGGATGTTAAAATAAGTTTTGTGGACCATGAAGAATCAGAAGCATATTCACAATTCAGATCTCGAGAAGCATTCTTAATTTGACAATAAAACAAATTTATTCTCTTATGTTAGAGTTAGGTGGAGGGAGGCGTTGAGAATGGTGGTGGTTAGATCTGGCCATCGATTTAGTTCAGTTACAGTCGGTTCTCGATTCTATTCTTATGAAATCGGAACCAAATCAGATAATTTCGGTTCAGTTTCGGTTCCACAAGATAGTGGAATCGGAAACCGGTTCCGGTTCAAATTTTTTTTTTAAAAAAAATATATTTAAAATTAGAAATTAATTTTAAAGAAATTATAATTAAATATTATTATCAAATAAATATAATAAAAAATTATTATTTATTTGAATTTTATTAAATTAAATTAAAAATAATAAAAACTTAAATTATTTGAATTTCAATAGTAATCCTAGCCAAACCTTAAGGAACCGGTTCCGCTAGGGTGGGAACCCTAACCGAATCGTACGGAATCGGTTTCGGTTCTAATTCTTGAACCGAAATCGAAAGGAATCAGAGTAGTCTGATTCCTTCTGATTCGGTTCCGATTCGATTTTGATTCCGAACCGAAATCGTAGTCGGGTCTAGTGGTGCTCCCGGATTTTTCCCAACGATGTGCTGATCAAATAAACAAGTACAATAAAAAAAAAGTGATGTTTGGTCACGAGGCTTCAACATAATCATTCCAATAAAATCCAAAATGAGATGTATGAAATGCGAGATAAATATTTCTTTAACTGTTGGAAATTCTTCTAAATATTGTTTAAGGGTATATTTGTCCTTTGGTTGCTTTGGGTGCTTTGAGGGTACAACCTTTTGAAGGGTTGACCCCCACCCCAAGGGGTGCCCTATTGGCACCATTATATGCCTTATAATAGAGGGTTAAAATCCAAATACTGAGGACAGAGATTAAATCCGTTTTTTTTTTTTATAGAGACATTGGTTTTGTTTTTGGTTTTGAGAGAGAGTTCAACCATTTTTCAGTTTGTATACTTGTCAAGGTGTGCTCCTTGGACAAGAAGGAACCAAGTTATCCTGGGAGAACGTTGGCCAATTGCGAATCCGTAAAGCACCTGTGACGGGGCCAATAAGTTCTTAAGGACAGAGGATTATCTCGACTTGGATTCGTTTTCACAATTTCCAGGTTTTCTGTAAATTCAAGTTTTAAGACTTTTAGGGGTTTGCATGTTTTGTAGATCTAGATTTCTGTTTCTGGTTTGAATTGTTGTGTAGCATGTTATTTGATGTTTAATGACACTAATTTTACAACAATCTTAAGAACTTATCGCATTCTAGTGTTGTTAGACTGTAAATACTCATGCTAGGGTAGAAAATTTCTGGAAAAAATACGAACTGTGCATGTAAACCCGTAGGGCGTTCGAACGCCCGACGCACGAGAAGGCAAAAATCTGAAAATTCGTAAGAACGTTCGAACGCGTCTTCAAACGCAACTCGAACGCAAGCCTTCTGCCTTAGAACGTTCGAACGCGTCCTAAACGCAACTCGAACGCAAACTTTCTGGAATCATTCCGTTCGAACGCGTTCTCGAACGCTATACGAACGCAAACTCTCTGGAATCATTCCGTTCGAACGCGTTATCAAACGCTACTCGAACGTGAACTTTCTGGAAACACATCGTTCGAACGCGTTGTCAAACGCAACACGAACGCACCCACACAGCCAGTCTCGTTCGAACGTATATACGAACGCGACACTAACGAAATAGTCATGTAATTATTATAAACTGTAAACTGAAATTAATATTAACTTAGTAAATCATATATTGTAACACATTAATCTTGGTAGTATAGATTTAAGTTATTATTAGGTTTTTCAATTATCACAAGCATACACATAGTGATAAAGTTGAAATTGATTGAGTGTTGCATACTTGGTTGAGAATTTAAAGTGTAATCATACACAAGAAATTCCATCCAATCTTGATTGACACTTACACATATCTACACATATTGTATATTGTATTGTTGTATAAAGTGTAGTTCTGGGTTTGAATTGCTAGAAGATCCTATTGAAAAAGTGTTTAAAGAATATTATGTCTAAAAGACGATATTCGTTTATTCATTTTTCTAAAAGAATCTTTAGTTGAAATTCAAGGACTTGTGTTTATTGGATCCACCGTCCAATAGAACAACAAATGGTTACCTAGTACATCACTTTGAACAAGATCATTTGTTGATCGTTGTGCAATTTGTCTTTTGTAGACTAATTGACCCTTATTGCAATTTCCAGTTACAAATGGCTAGCGGAAATATCACAGTACCGGTCTCTCATGGAGAAAAGCCGGAGAAATTTGGTGGGGCAAATTTCAAGCAGTGGCAGAGCAAAATGCTGTTCTACCTGACAACTCTCCAGTTGGCTAAATTCCTCAAAGATCCTCCGGGTCCTGTGGAGGGTGAATCTGAAATGGCCAAGGAAGAGCGAGAACAGACTTGGATGTCTGGAGACTTCTTATGCAAGAACTACCTTTTGGGTGGTCTTGACAATACCCTGTACAATGTGTACCAAGGCATGACTTCTGCGAAGATTCTCTGGGAATCTCTCGAGAAGAAGTATAAAACCGAGGATGCCGGACAAAAGAAATTTGTCGTGGGTAGGTTCATGGACTACAAGATGGTAGATTCAAGGACGGTGATGTCTCAGTTGGGTGAACTGCAGCTGATCATTCATGAAATACTGGATGAGGGTATGAAACTATGTGAGATGTTTCAAGTTGCAGCCATAATTGAAAAGTTGCCTCCATCGTGGAAGGACTTCAGGAGCTATCTGAAACACAAAAAGAAGCAGATGAGCCTTGAAGACCTTAGTGTTCGATTGAGAATCGAGGAGGACAACAGGATGTCCGAGAAGGCCAGCTACAAGACTATGGAGTCTAAGGCCAACATCATTGAGGGTGTGAAGGGTAGCAAGAAAAGAAAGAACAGTGGAGCTGATTCTTCGAACAAGAAGTTCAAGGGGAAATGCTACAACTGTGGAAAGAGCGGTCATATGTCAAAGGACTGCAGAAACAAGAAGTCTCAGGACAAGGGCAAGAAAAAGAAAAATGAGGCCCATGTCACTGAGAGTGAGCAGCTGACTGATGATATCTCAGAGATGGAACTATCAGCAGTGGTAACCGAAGCCAACATAGTTGGGAATCCGAGGGAATGGTGGGTAGACACTGGGGCTACTCGTCATATCTGTGCTGAAAGCAAGATGTTTTCCATGTACCAGAAGGTCGATGGCGGCGATCATCTGACAATGGGAATTCGTCTACCTCTCAGGTGGTTGGACAAGGCACATGGTTCTGAAGATGACATCAGGAAATGAGCTAACATTGAGAAATGTACTGCACGTTCCGGATATTCGGAAGAACTTGGTCTCGGGTTCTCTTCTTAGTAAGGCTGGTTTTAAGCTAGTATTTGTTTCTGATAAGTTTGTAATGACAAAGAATGATATGTATGTAGGAAAAGGTTACCTAACTGAGGGCTTTTCAAACTAAATGTAATGACTGTTAATCGTGCGAATAATAAAGCTAGTACTTCTGCTTATATTATTGAGTCACAAAATGTATGGCATGAGAGGTTAGGACATGTTAATTATGATACCATGCGTAAATTAATTAACATGGACCTTATACCTAAAATTGCAATTGATAGCCAACATAAGTGTGAGGCATGCGTTGAAGCAAAAATGCATCGAACATCATTTCATTCTGTTGAACGCAGTTCTGAACCTTTAGAACTTGTACACACTGACGTGTGTGACATGAACATTGTGCAAACAAGAGGCGGTAAAAAGTACTTTGTCACTTTTATCGATGACAGCACAAGATTCTGCTATGTGTACTTGCTGAGAAGCAAAGCAGAAGCTATTGAGAGCTTTGTACACTATAAGAGCGAAGTTGAAAATCAACTTGGCAAGAAAATCAAAAGAATCAGGAGTGATAGAGGTGGTGAATACGTTTCACCATTCGGTGAATATTGTTCTGTGCACGGAATTATTCACGAAACCACTGCTCCTTATTCTCCTCAACAGAACGGAATTGCGGAGCGCAAAAACCGAACGTTGAAGGAAATGATGAACGCCATGTTGACAAGTTCGGGACTACCCCAGAACTTGTGGGGGGAAGCCTTGCTTTCCGCGAACTACGTTCTTAACAAGCTTCCTCACATAAGGTTGGACAAGACACCATATGAGTTGTGGAAAGGTTTCGTACCTTCCTACAAATACCTAAAAGTGTGGGGGTGTCTTGCCAAAGTAATGGTTCCTAAACCGAAGAAGGTTAGAATAGGACCCAAAACTGTTGACTGTATATTCATTGGATATGCTCGCAACAGTAGTGCGTATCGATTCTTGGTACACAAGTCGGAGATTCCTGACATCAATCCGAACATGATAATTGAGTCAAGGAATGCGACATTTTTTGAAGAGACGTTTCCTTGTAAGGAAAGACAGCGCACAGAGTCTCTCAAAAGAACAGTTGATACTGTCAAGGACAGTGATCAGGTTAACCAAGAATCAGATCAACGTGTAAATATTGAGACAATCGAGCCTAGACGTAGCAAAAGAGCTAGAACGTCTAAGTCGTTTGGTCCCGATTTTCTGACATACTTGTTAGAAATGAGCCTCAAAGTTATAAAGAAGCTATGGCTTCTCCGGAGGCACCTCTTTGGAAAGAGGCTATTAACAGTGAGATTGATTCAATCCTACAGAACCATACTTGGGAGTTGGTTGATCTTCCACCAGGTTGTAAGCCGCTGGGCTACAAATGGATATTCAAAAGGAAGATGAAAACGGATGGATCAATAGATAAGTACAAGGCGAGACTTGTCATAAAAGGTTATAGACAAAAGGAAGGCCTTGATTACTTTGACACCTATTCACCAGTGACTCGTATCACATCGATAAGAATGCTCATAGCCATAGCAGCTATATTTGGTCTTGAAATACATCAAATGGATGTAAAGACGGCATTCTTGAATGGTGAATTGAATGAAGAAATTTACATGGAACAACCAGAAGGGTTTATGTTCCTGGACAAGAACAGAAGGTGTGCAAACTTGTAAAATCCTTGTACGGATTAAAACAAGCACCTAAACAATGGCATGAGAAATTTGACAAAGAAATGTTGTCAAGTGGGTTCAAAACCAATGAGTGTGATAAGTGTGTGTACACCAAATCAACTCAAAAAGGATATGTCATTGTGTGTCTCTATGTAGACGATATGCTGATAATTGGTAGTAATCATGAAATGATTCAGTCTACCAAAAACGTGTTATCCAGCAGATTTGATATGAAAGATTTGGGAGTAGCTGATGTGATCCTAGGAATTAAGATTTCCAAGACATCAGACGGATATATATTATCTCAGACTCATTATATTGAGAAGATACTTGATAAATATATCAAAGGGGATCTAAATGTGGCTAGAACCCCAGTAGACCAAATCTTCATCTATCAAAAAATACTGGCTCAAGCGTATCGCAATTAGAGTATTCGAGAATCATCGGAAGTCTGATGTATCTCACGAATTGCACACGACCTGATATCGTTCAAGCTGTGAACCGGCTTAGCAAATATACGAGCAATCCAGGACATAACCACTGGAAAGCCATAGTAAGAGTTTTGAGGTATCTGAGAGAAACTTCAAAATATGGGCTATTTTACGAGAGATATTCTGCTGTATTAGAGGATACAACGATGCTAACTGGATATCTGATACGGTGGATTCCAAATCTATGAGTGGATTTGTTTTCACACTTGGTAATGCAGCCGTGTCATGGAAATCCTCGAGGCAAACATGTATTGCCCGGTCTACTATGGAATCAGAGTTCATAGCATTAGACAAAACAGCGGAAGAAGCAGAATGGCTTAGAAACTTCCTGGAGGATATTCCTAGTTGGCCCAAACCGGTGCCAGCGATTAGCATACATTGTGATAGCCAATCGGCATTGGGAGAGCCCAAAATACAATGTATAATGGTAAGTCTCGACACATACGTCGGAGACATAATACCATACGTCAACTGCTCTCAAGTGGCATAATAACGATCGATTATGTCAAGTCGAAGGAAAACCTAGCGGATCCACTAACTAAAGGTTTACCTCGAGAGCAAGTTGAGAAGTCATCGAGGGGAATGGGCTTGAAGCCTATAATCTAAGAATTGTCACTGTGGAAACCCAACCTAGCTGACTGGAGATCCCAAGATCTAGGTTCAAAAGGGACAACAGAAACTTTGTGCAATTCAAAACAAGCACTGAAGAGTTTTGTACTCTTTCCCATTCCGATAATGACGCTGAGTGCTGTCTGTCATTGGTTAGGATAAGCTAAGGCTTTTAATGATCACTATATTAGGAGATGAGTCCTAATGGGGGTAAAGACAGATTACCTCTTCATAGTAGATCACCTATTTCAAGTAAGAAGTGAGGCCGCTTCCATGGGAACCTTTAAAGGCGGGTTACCCTAAAGTGCTTGATGAATCTGGGACCGTTGTTCAGGGCCGAAATGAACACAACCGTAGAACGGGAAAATGGTCGAATTAAAGCTGTGTGTTGGCAATTGTCTTGGTTTACACCAACGGCAGAACAGTTCAAGACTATGGGTCACTGGTTTGCCAAGTAAATCCGATTGTCACTCACTAGGAAAGGTTCAAGGCGAAAGCTACCTATTTCGATGCAGCTTTAGTTCATGATAACTCTCTCAAGTGTCTCCATGAATATTTGAAGAATTGTGGGGGATTGTTGGAAATTCTTCTAAATATTGTTTAAGGGTAATTTTCATTTGGTTGCTTTGGGTGCTTGTGAGGGGTACAACCTTTTGAAGGGTTGCACCCCACCCCAAGGGTGCCCTATTGGCACCCTTCTATGCCTTATAAAAGAGGCTTTAAATCCAAATACTGAGGACAGAGATTAAATCCGTTTTTTTTTATAGAGACATTGGTTTTGTTTTTGGTTTTTGAGAGAGAGTTCAACCATTTTTCAGTTTGTATACTTGTCAAGGAGTGCTCCTTGGACAAGAAGGAACCAAGTTATCCTGGGAGAACGTTGGCCAATTGCGAATCCGTAAAGCACCTGTGACGGGGCCAATAAGTTCTTAAGGACAGAGGATTATCTCGACTTGGATTCGTTTTCACAATTTCCAGGTTTTCTGTAAATTCAAGTTTTAAGACTTTTTAGGATTTTGCATGTTTTTAGATCTAGATTTATGTTTCTGGTTTGAATTGTTATGTAGCATGTTATTTGATGTTTAATGACACTAATTTTACAACATTAACCTAATGTGCTAATAAACTCAATGATATACACAAATTTTATGGAATATGATTTCACTAAAATTCCCAACCCGATGCAATCAAGACACTGTATTGTATTATTTTGCCTTGTAAGCTGATGAGAGGCGAGCTAAACATAACTAATGTTGTGAAAAATCGACGACTGGCTAGTTTGATCGGACCGGTAGGGAATTGACATAGTGTTGGATTTGGTTAATGCATTAAAAATGCTAGAGTTAAAATCGTGAGAACCGGTTTGGACCGGCGAATCAGTTAAAAATTGAGAACGGCAAAATTTGATTTTTTACAATTTTTTTTTTAATTTTCTAAATGAAACGACGTTGTTTTGTGCTAAACAAAATGACGCCGTTTTGAATGCTACCAAATGAAAAATCCTTAAATCCCTAATCTTCATCGTGTTACTCTGCCCCCCCCTCATCGTGTTGGTTGTGTCTATCAAGCTCTTAAAATTACCAATAAACACTCAACAAACAATCTCTATATACCCAAGAGGGGGTGAATTCGATAATGACCTAATATTACGGAATAAAAAAAAAAAAATTATTTTTATTCTTCACCTCTTCTTCCCTTAAATCCTTCTCAATTTTCCTCTCTTATTCTATCAATTTTCCCCACCAAATCATCCAATTTCAAGGTGTTCATATCATTTGACTCTTTGATATAAGAAGTACAAATCTTATATTCTTTAGGAAGAGACCTAAAAGTTTTCTTCACTTGATCATTTGTACTAATGTTTTTTTTCCTAAAGTACTTAGTTGATTAATAATCATTGAGAATCTTGAAATCATCATATCAATCTTTTCTCTGGCTTCCATCTTGAAGCAGGCCCGGCCCTTGGACAGTGCCACAAGGGCTACTGTCCAAGGCCCAAAATAATAAAAGGGCACCAAAATTAAAGATGTCATCAATTTCTTGTTCTTTTCAGTTTTCATCTTTTGGAGTCTTTGTGCCTCTGTTGTGCCTCAAATAAGGCTTTTTCACCCCAAGAGAAGAGTCAGCTTCAGTCCTTGCTCAATGAGCTCTTCAACTAATGACGATTCAGTTTCAGTGCCCAACAAAGTTTAATTTCTGGTTCGAGCTTTAGGGTTTGCTGATTCTTCACCTCATTCGGTAATCAAAAGTTTAATTTCTCCTTTACATAAGTTGTCATTTCGCTTGTTGTTGTTGTTGTTGTTGTTTTTCGGTTTATTTTTCATTTATATTTATTTTTTTGTGCGTTTTGCTTTTATTCCAGTTAATTAGTGTTGATAAATAGAATTTGTGTATATTTTAATACCAAGTATGGTGATTTTATATTATCAAACGGATATAATCAAGTTACATAATTGATATGAAATTAATTAAATGTTTTTTGAAAGTGAAAATTTGCTGGGGGTTGGTTATGCTTTGTATGCAGTTGCTGTTATGGTGATTTTATGTCATAGTAAAGCCAAATCAAAGATTTTCAGACTTTAGAGTGTTGGTTGTAGAAAATGGTATTAATTTCTTGTTATTTTGGCTAAAATTGAATCTTTTATTGCTGGTGAAGTCAATGGACAATGAGACTAGTATTTTGATTTGCTTGTTCTTGTTAAGTTTGTAAGGTATTGTACCTTGAAAATGGGTTTATGCCTTGGCCGATAGTATATAATATATGTTGGAATGATAATTTTGATCGGAAATTTTTGTTATATCATGTGTAGGTAATTTTTACAAACAAATTATCGAAGCCATGTCTTTTAGGAAACAACTCACTGGTAATATGAAAAGGAAAAAAAAAGCAAAGGATAATGAAATTGCTGAAAGTTTAAGGGGATCTCTTAATAAAATTTTCTCTACAAAGAATGAGTCGGTTGAAAATTTGAGAGAAAATAATGTTGGTGAAGAGTCACAAAATGTTGTTGGGGAGTCTCATGATCATGAAATTGGTGGTTATGATGGTGGTGATTTAGAAGAAAATGGTGGTGATATAGATTTAAATGTTGATGATGATCATATTGGTGTAGAGGAAAATATTGAATCTCTCGAACCTACATTCCATTTAAACATTATGATCCAAGAAATTGGGATGGTCTTAATGTAGAAATGAGAGCCTTACTTGTAGAAAATGGATCAATTCGAGAAACTAATCTCACTTACCATAAGGACAAACTCTCTAGAAAATTCTCACACACTACTATGATCGAAAAAACCGGGTGAAATTTATGATAGGAAATGGCCGTGTACTCAAAAGAGTTGGACAAAATCTTTTGCTTTTGTTGTAATTTGTTTAAAACAATTGCCTCAAAAAGTGAGTTAGCAAAAGATGGAATTAGTGATTGGAGACATCCCGGTGTGAAACTTGATCAACATGAAAAGAGTAAAGAGCATCTCACTAATTCGAGAACTTGGGTTGAGTTGAAACGTAGATTGACAAAAAATCAGACAATTGACAAATAATTTCAAATGCGAATCAAGAAAGAGACAAATCATTGGAAACAAGTGATGCTTAGAATTATTGCTGTTGTGAAATGTTTAGCCATACATAATATAGCATTTCGTGGAACAAATGAAAGACCTTATGAAGACTCTAATGGAAATTTCTTAGGTTTACTTGAAATGATTGCGGATTTTGATCCAATAATGCAAGAGCATTTTCGACTCATTGAGAATAAAGAGATTCATCACCACTATTTGAGCCATAAAATTCAAAATGAGTTGATAGCTACTTTAGCTTCAAAAGTCATGTGGTACAGATGACTTTAATTTTGAGATGTGTTGACTTGTCAAGTAGGTCAATACATATAAGGGAGTATTTCATGGAGTTTTTAAGTGTGGAAAATACATCAGGACAATGACTTTTTAATGAGTGCAAGATGTCCTAAAGTCTCTTGATCTTGATATTGATAATGTGAGGGGACAAGGTTATGATAATGGATCTAACATGAAAGGGAAACACCAAGGTGTTCAGAAAAGATTGATAGAGATAAATCCCAGAGCCTTTTACATGCCATGTGGTTCTCATTGTCTTAATTTAGTAGTTTGTGATATGGCAAGTTCATGTGTTAAAGCAAAATCTTTTTTTGGAGCATGCCAATGCATATATACGGTGTTTTCCAACTCTACAAAGCGTTGGAATATTTTGCTTGAACATATTGACGGGTTAACTTTGAAGTCATTGTCAACTACTCGATGGGAAAGTCACATTGAAAGTGTTAAAGCAATTAAATCTCAAGTAGCCCAGGTTCGAAATGCTTTGTTTACGTTGGTGGAAATTATGAGAATCCCCAATGAGTAGGGATGCAGGATGTTTAGCATCAGGAGAACTTTCCAGTTTTGATTTTGTTTTAAGTTTGGTAATTTAGTATGGATTTTGTTGAAGATTAACATGGTGAGCAAAAAATTACAATCTGAAGACATGCTTTTTGATGTTGCTGTAAAGGCACTGGAAGCACTTGTTATCTTTTTTGAAAACTACAAAGAAACTGGTTTTGCTTCTGTCATGTGTGATGCTAAAGAAATTACACTTGATTCAGAAATTGAACCTGTTTTTCAAACTAAACGTCATAGACCTAGAAAAAGACATCATGATGAAGTTGATGGTAATGAGAGGGAACAATAGTATGTTGAAGAATCATTTAGAACAAATTATTTTCTTGTTATAGTGGATATTTCTCTTTCCCAACTGAAAAACAGATTTGAACAGTTAAATGCTTTTGAATTTATTTTCGGCTTCTTGTTTGATGCACCGAAGTTAATTTCATTGGATGATCAACAGCTAAAAGAAAATTGTATGAATCTTGAAGCACATTTGAAACATGAAATACCATGGATATAGATGGAGCGGACTTATGTTCTAAATTACAGGTGTTGCAAATGATGTTACCTGAAGAAGTATTTCTCTCTAATAACCCTTGGACATCCATGGAAATAGCAAACTTTGTAAAAGAAACCGACATGTGTCCTAATGTTATGATTGCTTATCGTGTACTATTGATGTACATGTGACCGTGACATATGCAGAAAGAAGTTTTTCAAAATTGAAATTATTAAAATCTTACTTGCGGATCACTATGACTCAAGATAGGCTAAATGGATTAGCAATCTTATGCATTGAAAATGATGATATTGAAGACTGGAGTATGATGATATAATGATGATTTTGCTTCAAAAAATGCTAGAAGACAATTTCTTAAAGGTTGAAATTTCAAGGAGTTTTGCTAGGAATGGTTGTACTTGTATATGATTGTATTTTTTTTTCGGGGTTTAGGTACTATGTCCCCCCTTTGTATATTTTCTCAAGTAATATAATTTGGGCGTGAGGGCCTAACCCCTAGCTTCGACTAGGTTCCAGCCCTCGTTATATATTATTTTTTTTTAAACATGTTTTCGTAATAAAAAAGGGCACATTTTGAACTTTCGCATCGGGCACCTAAAAACTCAGGACCGGCCATGTCTTGAAGTTATCCAAGTCACACATAAATCGGTTGATCTTTGATTCCTTGACTTGGCTAGTGCCTTCATTGACATTCTCCAAAGACTTCCACAATTCATATGCATTTCCAAACTCTGGAAGTTTATTGATTTGACTCCTATTGACTGCACAAAGAAGAAGGTGAGAGTTTTAGCATTTATGGAGGCTTCCATGAAATCCTCATCGGTCCATTCAAATTGCAGCTTAGGAAACTCCACACCATTGTTATCATTCTTCATAGGCATTCTAGTACCTCTTGTGATCACTCTGAAGGATTGCACATCAACGATACAAAGGTAGTTCAATATCCTCATCTTCCAATAGTTATAATCGGTTCCGTTGTAGAATGGAGGTTATTTGTTGAAAAACCCTCGACTAGATTTGTTGTGTAGCTTGTAAAGGTCATGATCATTTGTGTATGGTCTTTTAGTTTTTATAATGCAATGCATTTTAATGGTTCTTGCAAAGGACCATTGGTTCATCAGTTAGTGTCATGTTGTGCATATGGAAAATTAAATCATTAGCAGATTTCCAGAACTTTCACTATTGCATACCTTTAAGTTTAACAGTTTGTTCTATTGATGAAAAATTTAATTTGAGTTTTTATAAAATCGTTTTTATTGAATTAACAGACTGCATTAGCTGATCTGAAACTTCAACTTATATTACCAATTGCTTTGCTAGTTGTATCATTCTGAAATTACAGTTTTTATATGTATTGTGTAATTTATTTATTTATAAATATTTTTTTATAATTTTCAATTAATTAATATATTTAAGATGTCAGCCGGCTCTACCAGTTTTTTTAGAATGATTCAACCGGTCGAACCAGTGACCCATTGAATCTTTTTGATCACCGGATCAATCCACGTCCGGTTTTAAAAAGATTGTACATAACTCATTTACAGACTTGACGATTTAGATTTTTTTAACAACATTCCATGGGTACCCTTTCCTGTGATGTTGATCAAACAAAATCAACAAATTCTCCATTATAATCAAAATCCCATCATCATCATGTAGAAGGGTACCAGCCCCGAAACAAGTACCACATGAAATACATACAGTACATGTAAATACAACTCATCTCACATCTAATAACAACAAATATGTTTCCATTTTACCTTTTTTGAGTCCCTTTTGATCTTCTTTGATTGGTTGGACATCCTTCCGATGACAGAGGGCCAAAGAATACGACTTTGCGTGATGGGATTTCAGCGGTAGAAAATTAAGTGCTTAAAGCAAGACAAGGAAACAACACTTCACACCCCTTCAACCTGTTGCTGGGCTAGATATCTTTCCCTTCGTTCTTTCTGGTAAGAAAATTGGAGCAGAATAAGATATTAGAAAATGAACAAGAATTAGTTAGTGTACGATAAACCCCATCGAGTTCAATCTTCAATGGCTCACCCATTCATCTATAACAAGTCCTTCCCCAACAATACGGGGCCCAGTGTCTGCTGGGGGATTCTTGCACGCCTTAAGTGCAGCCTCTGCCTCAGCTATCTGTCGTTTAAGTTTATCCAGTGCCTTGGCATAAAAACCTCATAAATTATTGAGTGATTATGGTAACATTTTAAATGTAAGGCATGGATATAGCAAGTAGTTAAATATTCAATCGAGAACACAACACATAAGAAATATTTGATTCTACTCACAGGGCTAGGGCGTTCTGGGTCAAGGAAAACAACACGTAAAATTTGCTCAACTGCCACTTGATCCTTTTGCTCTTCAAACTGTGTAAACATTGGTGTCTTGTCAGCTTTATAATACACTGGAATGAATGTTGCAATAAGGTAA